>PIJE02001570.1:87436-119896 GCA_002895965.2 Coryphaenoides rupestris | reverse complement strand
CTTCTTGTCTCTGTCTCTCTCTGTCTCTCTCTGTCTTGTCTCTCTCGCTCTCTGTCTGTCTCTCTCTCTCTCTCTCTCTCTCTCTCACTCTCCTGTCTGTCTGTCTCTCTCTCTCTCTCTCTCTCTCTCTCTCTCTCTCTCTCTCTCTCTTTCTCTCTCTCTCTCTCTCTCTCTGACTACCTGTCTCTCTGACGACCTGTCTCTTGCCTCTCTGTCTGACCTGTCTGTGTCTCTCTGTGTCTATCTGTCTGTCTCTGACTACCTGTCTCTCTCTCTTTCGTTCTCTCTCTCTCTCTCTCTCTCTCTCTCTCTCTCTCTCTCTCTCTCTCTCTCTCTCTCTCTCTCTCTCTCTCTCTCTCTGACTACCTGTCTGTCTGGCTGAGTACCTGTCTCTCTCTCTCTCTCTCTCTCTCTCTCTCTGAATACCTGTCTGTCTGACTCTCTGACGACCTGTCTCTTGCCTCTCTGTCTGACCTGTCTGTGTCCCTCTGATGACTATCTGTCTGTCTCTCTAACTACCTGTCTGTCTCTCTCTCTGACTACCTGTCTCTCTGTCCGAGTACCGGTCTGTCTCCGACTACCTGTCTCTCTCTCTTTCTTTCTCTCTCTGACCACCTGTCTCTCTGACTACCTGTCTGTCTCTCACTGCCTGATATATCTTGTCTGATATTTACCTGCATCGTGCTGAACGAACTGCGAACGATTAACCCCTCCCTCTTCCTCCACCCCCACAGCGCACCCTGACGGAGAAGAGGGCCCTGCTCCTCCGTCAGCACGAGGACGCGCGGGAGCTCAAGGAGAACCTGGAGCGCCGGGAGCGGGCGGTGCGGCGGGCCCTGGAGGCGCGGCTGGACGCCGGCGCCCTCGACGACTACCGGCACTTCGTCAAGATGAAGTCGTCGCTGGTGGCCGAGCAGCGGATGCTCGACGACAAGGTGAAGCTGGGCGAGGAGCAGCTGCGATGTCTGCTGGACAGCCTGCCCCCCGAGCAGAGGCCCGCCCTGTGACGGCCCACCACCGCCCCCCACCCGACGCTGATAGAGCGCCTAAGTCACGCCCCCCTTCCCCAGGTGTGGGCCACGCCCCCCCCAGTCTGAGACACACCCACCCACCCACTGGTGCCGCCTATAAGAGCGCCTAAGTCACGCCCCCCTTCCCCAGGTGTGGGCCACGCCCCCCCCCCAGTCTGAGACACACCCACCCACCCACTGGTGCCGCCTATAAGAGCGCCTAAGTCACGCCCCCCCTTCCCCAGGTGTGGGCCACGCCCCCCCCAATCTGAGACACACCCACCACGCCTATAGAGAGCCTAAATCACGCCCCCCCTTCCCTCCCTCCCCCAGGTGTGGGCCACGCCCCCCAGTCTGAGACACACCCACCACGCCTACAGAGAGCCTCAGGTCACGCAGATCCAGAACAATACGTGTGTTTATAACCTGCGTTTGACCCTCGACGAGCCGTAGGCAAGACTTGCAAACACACAAAATGGCGTTCATTTCATTTCACTCCCCCCGCCCCACCCCCCCCCCCCCCCCCACCCCACGGTACTAAACCCACGGGGCGAGGACCCCCATAAAATTTTATCATAAAACAATATTTTCTTTACTGCGACCGCATCCCAGACCTCGCGGCGTCGAACAATGTAGGTCAAGGTTCGCGGTGGCTGACGGAAAGATTTTTTTATGTGACGACGCGGATTATGACGGAAACCACGACACACGCACACACACACGCACGCACACACACACACACACACACACACACACACACACGCAAGTTATTTCCGCTTGGAATTTTTTTTCTTCTGTCTTGTATCTCACGGACACACGGACAGATTGGTAAAGTGTTCTACACATTTACAGTATGTCTACAATAAAACCGACGACTCATCTGGACTGACGTTACCGATATATATAAATCGACAATGATCGATTAATAACGATCAATAGCTCGTCTTTTGGCAGGGACCCACATATCACCACTGACTGTAACACGGTCACGTTCTGTGTTCTCCGACCGTATGACTTGAATGTCCACTTCAGAGCGATTGTGTGCGCATACGTTGTACTCTACTTATTTATTACAGCTTATAAAGACCGTGGGCGATGTGTCTTCCCTGTAATTTAATACGATTTGCGAGTCTTACATGATGTCTGAACAACGAATCGTGTGTTTTGTGCGATCGAACGCCGTATTTATCTGTTTTGCTGAACGAATAATCATCGTAGAAGTACACTGCGATGGCATTATTATTAATATTATTGCCCACGAGGGTGTCTAGAAGTTTCCTCCGCTGTAAAAGTATTAATATCCTGCTGCGTTCTTGGAAACAGGATTTATAAATATATACGTGTATATATAAATGACTATTATTGCTATAATTATATCACCATATTGTTGACTGTGTGTTTTCATTTGTGATCATAAAAGACTGTTTCACCAGGACACACACACACACACACACACACACACACACACACGGGTCATGTCGTCACACGGTCGCTTGTATTGCGCAATTGCGCCATTGCCATGTGACTGCCGTCGAGTGACATCACAAGTGGGAATGTCCAAACCAGATAGGTCATCTGATCTGTCCGTCATTCTCTCTCCCCTCCGCCTGTCCTCTCATTCTACGTCCTCTTTTTACTGCCGCTATCCTCGCCTGACACGGTTACCTTTTACACAATAAAGGCCGAGCCTCGATTTCTTTCAAAGTCAATGTAAAAGTATACAACTGCTTGTGTTTCAAATGAACTTATCTTGAAATTGAATCTTGAGCTCCTCGCCTTTTGTGAGGCAAACAAACTCCTTTGAAATCACGATCGTGATCTTTTTCAGAAAAGATATTTGCATTTCAGTCGCGTGTAAATAAACACACGTGTCCGAATCCAAACTCTTTTCCGCAACTTATTAATCCCTATGTCCACATTTGACATCCTTAACTTCCCACTTTCAGTGTGTCAAAGTTCCCCCCTCGCGCCGTGAGACAGAGAGACAGCGAGACAGATATGGGCGTGACGGAAATTCACGCCATTTTATTGTTTCGCATTTTCAATTTGATTGGGATACACACGCACACACAGGAACACTAATCGAAGCTTTTTTTTTTTCCCCTTCGTTTTTACTTGATTGCCTCATCCCTTTCTTCTCGGTTCAATAATCTGGTCACGCTCGGTAAGATGGATTGGCCAGGGCCCGGCCGAGCGTGTTTCAGTGTGTTCGAGTGTTTACTCGGTACGAGAGGAGGAAGCGACGTTCCCCGCCGTCCTCACCTCGCCGTCATCGTCGTCGTCGTCGTCGTCGCCGCCCCATTTATCACATTATCACCAACGAGACGCAGGCCCACTGTATGCTCAGCTCCGGGCCTGGACGCCGCCAAACACCCAAGCCGGCATACAAGGTAGACGCTGTCATTTATTATCAGTCATCTTTTTTGAAAGTATGTTCTGTTGTAGGTTATGTTTGTTCAGGTGGAAAGAGGAACAGCTATTCTAATGGCATTTTTTTTATGTCCGTTTGCTCATTACTTTATCATCGCCTGTTGTTGATGTTGTGATAGTTTAACAGTAATACAAATATGAATTGAGTGTTGTTTAATTTAGGTTTTTTTCTACTAATAGATGTGTTTCTACATAGATAGTTTTTTATACCCTATATGTCTTGCTTTTGCAAGGTTAAATAAAATGCTAAATGTTAAAAAGGTTAAGGTAAGGTTAAATGAGAATGTCCGCCCCTTTTTAATTCAGTTGGATGTTCGTCTTGTAAATGCACAACATGTTTGTGAGTGTGTCGTCTGACAACTGAAGTTAGTCTGTTAAATAGCTCAATTTAAATTTACATTTATGTTTTTATTTCTTCCGCAGGTCTGCTGTTTGCCCTGTAGCCGACGAGATGGATGAAGAAGAGATAGATCGCCTTCTCTGAGAAGGAAGGACAGAGAGAGAGAAGAGAGAGAGAGAGAGAGAGAGAGAGAGAGAGAGAGACACCTGCACAAAACGATGAATGGCGCGGGCTCCCACCAGATCCGTACCTCCAACGGCCAGCTGGTGGCGCTGTGGCTCAGCATCGTCTGCTGGACGCTGACGGCGGCGGTGCTGGGCGTGGTCGAGTGGCGGGAGTGGCGCGTGGCCGACACCAGCGTCATCACGTCGGGCGTGGCCGCCGTGGGCGTGTGGAAGACCTGCTTCCACAGCCACGCCCTCGTCAGCCCCGAGTTCCGCATCATGTTCTGCCGCAGCATGGCGTCCGCAGACTTCGTCCCGCCCCCCGAGATCCGCGCGGCGCAGGTGATGCTGCCGCTGGCCCTGGTGGCGGGCCTGGGCGGGAACGCGGCCGCCGTCTACGCCCTGCGGAACGTCTACTTCGGGTTGCTCAAGGGCCGGGCGCGCGCCTTCATCTGCGCGGGGGCGCTGTGCGTGGTGTCGGCGGCGTTGTCGCTGACGCCGCTGGCGTGGAACCTGCACGCGGTGCTCACGAACCGCACCGTGACGTTCCCGCCCGAGTTCCACATGCCGGCGGCGCCCGAGGCGCAGAGCGCCGGCGCGGGCATCAAGGTGGGCCTGGCGGCGGGACTGCTGACGCTGGCCAGCGGACTCGTGTTCCTGAGCTACCGGCCGCCTCCGTCGCCGGCCGTCGGCCACGCTCCCAGGCCTGGCGCCGCCCCCAGCCACAGACGACAACAGGCTGCTCGGCGGGAAATTCTGAACAGGGTGGGGGAGGGCATGAATAACCCGGCTTTTGAATTTAATGAACGTCTGTGAAACAAACACTGAACCAACCTTAGATAATATTGTTTGAAATCCACCCCTCCCTGGTTGGCCTGAAACTTTTAGTGTCTTTTAGTGGTCATACAAGAGACCTTTAAACTCATTTGAGGTTGAGTGCCATAACAGACCAAATCCTACTTTAGCGGGGGCTGGACCAACACAAAACTTTTGATATGATTGAAGATGTACCCTTCTTCACATACAGCTTGGAGGTCCTCTGTCACGTCAGAAGGGTCGACTGAAAAGGGTGATCGAAAAACTTGAAAAAGTCTCAGCTTCAACTCCAGGTCCCTGAAAACTCCCGAAAAACGCCGATAAAACTCTAAAAGACTTGTGCAGCTACGTGGTTATGTGTCGGGAACTCCAACCAATCTTTCTTTCTGATTATGGATTGTAGAAAGTGGTGAAATCAAGAAGAGAGAATTGCCTTCCCCGGGGTGCCGGATTGGATCATTTTGCACGGGCCGCATCTGGCCCCCACGCCGCATGTTTGACACCCCAGCTTTAAACGTTTACTGAAAGCTTGTCGCTGTTTCCAGTCAGGACAGAAACCAGACTGACTTTCTGTTGTGGCTTTTGTGGGTTTTACACCACTGTGACCTGTTAGCTGTGACGGTGTCGTGTGCCAGCCTCCCTTCCCTTCCCGAACCTCCTTTTTTTTTTTGCGTATACCGCATGTTTACAATGCAGCATTGTCCTGTCCTGCATCGTCACGCATACCATGCATGCATGCAGACTGCGCACTCTGCTCCACCTTCTCGCGACAAGCCTGTTAGCGTCGGCCCAGAGCTCTATCTTTAAATCAGAGACCCACCTCCCCTCCTCATCCTCATCCTCATCCTCCTCCTCCTCCTCCTCCTCTTCCTCCTCTCCACCGAGAGCAACACACAACGAACCTCCCGCCCTCCTTTTTGTCCTATGAAGGAGCAGAATTTGACCTCCCTCCCTCTCTCCCTCTCTACCACCACCACCACCGTCACCACCGCCGCCATCACCACCACCACCTCCTTCGGTGATAGAGCTTGCAGAAGGGGGGGGTGGTGGGCCCCTTCCGACCCCGCGACCACCGGCGCGCCGCGGGGCACGATGATTAGCTTCCTTGTTCGCCGGTAACAGAATGTTTTCTGTCCGCGTGGAAGTCACATGTCTCACGAGGTTGATAGAACAGCTGGGAGAAGAGCAGAAGAGCCAAGATCTAGGTCTAGAAGCGACATGATTGTTTTGCCGCCATCCTGTGTGTTGTTTAGTGAGGCTTTATGAAGCCACAAGTCGTCACAACTCGTGCGCTACAAGTCAAGCCGCACAACTGTCACCCTCAACTTCATTGGACTTCTCCTAGCGACCTCTCGCAGACGCTCTCTCCAAGACAAAACAGGAGAACAGAGGGAGAGAGACACACACACTCTCTATTAACTATAAAAGTCTTGCAAAGTGTGTGTGTGTGTGTGTGTGTGTGTGTGTGTGTGTGCGTCTGTAAAACACTCCAAGTTCCACACCACGCTGGGCACATCCTGTCTGAATTTATACAATACTCCACATCCTACTGTGTGTGTGTGTGTGTGTGTGTGTGTGTGTGTGTGTGTGTGTGTGTGTGTGTGTGTGTGTGTGTGTGTGTGTGTGTGTGTGTGTGTGTGTGTACCTCTGTGTGTGTGTGTGTGTGTGTTGTGGGAGGAGAGAGAGAGAGAGGGGTCTGTCTCTCTCTCTCTCTCTCTCTCTCTCTCTCTCTCTCTCTCTCTCTCTCTGCTCTCTCTCTGTCTCTCTATGTCTCTCTCTCCCACTGAGGGGGTCATGTCAAGCCAAGCCGCTGACCGGAGGGGGCTTGTCAATGGGCAGGGCAGCAGCAGTCGTGTGGAGGTCCAGAGAGAGAGAGAGAGAGAGAGAGAGAGCAGCTCTCCTCCTCCTCCTCCCTCACCCCCCCCACCACAACCACCACCACCACCGCCGTGTCCCTAACTGGACCACCGATCAGACCACCGTTCCCTAGTAGGAGACCCGTTCTCCTTCTCCACCACCACCACCACCACCACCTCCACCGTCCTCTCTCCAGGCTGGAACCCCCAGACAGACCCGCCTGGCAGACCATGCAGACCACGCAGTGAAGAGGGGAGACCTGCTCCCCTCCTCCGCACGACGATATTAGCAGGAGCAGAAGGAAGTGAGAGGAGGAGGTTGTGTTGGAGGAGGTGTTGGAGGTGGTGTTGGAGGTGGTGTTGGTGTTCTCAGGTGGTGCCGCCGCCGCCGCCGCGGAGGAAGAGGCATGGACTCGAGCAAGGACGGCTGCCTCTTGGAGCTGCTGGGCGCGCTGGCGTCCATCGGCGCCTGGCTGCTCTGCTTGACCACCACCTTCGCGTCCTCGTGGCTGACGCTCTCCACCGAGCTGCTGCCCACCGAGAGCTACCAGCTGGGCCTGTGGGAGACGTGCGTGGTGCAGGACCTGGGCGTGCAGGAGTGCCGACCCTACGACAGCCTGCTGGGCCTGCCGCCCGACATCAAGCTGGCGCGCATCCTCATGTGCGTGGCGGTGGCCGCGGGGCTGCTGGCCGCGCTGCTCGCCGTGCCCGGCCTGCGCCTGGTGACCATCTGCGACGCACGCCTGGAGGACGCCGAGGTCAAGCGGGTGCTGAGGCGCGTGGCGGCGGCGCTGGGCCTGGCGACGGGCGTGCTGACGCTGCTGCCCGTGTCGCACATCGCCCACCTGACCGTGGTGAGGTTCTTCGACCAGAGCGTTCCGGCGCTGGTGCCGCGCTGGGAGTTCGGCAACGCGCTGTTCTGCGGCTGGGCGGCCGGCGTGATGCACCTGCTCGCCGGCGTCGTGCTGCTGGCCTCGGCACGCCGGTCCCCCTCGCAGGAGGAGGAGCGGGAGGAGGACGGGCTCGACCACCGCCGCCGCCGCAGCGGTCGCCAGGGCGACGCGGGCATCCCGATGGCCGGGATGGACCGCGGCGGACGCCGAATACGAGCCGAGTACGTGTGAGGTGTTGTGTTGGCGAGGACTCACGGCTTGAAGTGTTGTCTTGTTTGTTGCACATTATCGTCGCTACGGTGACGACACACCTGACAAGTAGGTACCGGACAACCACCAAGTACTCCCAAGCTAAGCTTTAGTTTACTTTTGTATTGTTTGTTTGTTTGTTTGTTGTGCAATCAGATTAAGACTAGTTGTAGTCATAGCAGTAGCTCACGAGGTATAAGAGCGGTTGTCTGGCAACCGGAAGGTTGCTGGTTCGGTCCCCGGGCTCCTCCCCCTCCTAGCTAAGTGTGGAGGTGTCCCTGAGCAAGACACCACCTAACCCTACCTGCTCCTGACGTGTTGGTTGTTACCTTGCATGGTTGGCACCGCCGTCGGTGTATGAATGGGTGAATGTGAGGCAATACTGTAAAGCGCTTTGGATAAAAGAGCTATAGAAATGCAATCCATTTACCATTTAGTCGTAGCAAAGACATCTCACAGACTCATCGAATTGGAATCCCAATTTGAAGCCAAAGAGACAATGGATGGACGGATGGACGGACGGATGAAGGGTCCTGCAGGTGTGCGTTGCGAGTTGCTCGTGTCACGTGTGTAGTATGTTGTATTATAATGAGACCGTGTGCAATAGGTTACTGGTAACTGTGGCCCCTATATGGCAAAAATAATATTGACATATTTTGATGACTTTAAGCTCTCGAATCAGTGAAGAGATTTCAAAACTGGACACTACTGGAGGTTTAATGGTTAAAAACACAACCCAATATGTGTTGCTGAAAATATGTATTGGCTTTTAAAATGAAATAATGCTATTTTGCCGAAGCTCGCCAAAAACAAGTATTTAGTACTTATAGATTCATGTATTCATCGTTATTGTGAGTAGTATCTTTTCCAGTAGCACTAGGAATGCTTATGTCTATTTATTGTAAAACTGCTATGAAAATAATATATATATGATATACAGTATAATATTATTTTGTACTCAAATCTCTCTCTCTATATACTATATTATATGTGAATGGGTATTTACACAAAGATATATCGTTCAAGTAAACTATTAGCAGAGTTAGTGAATATATTATATTTAAACATTTTATTTCAATCAGATGCCAGAGGATATACAGTAGATGAATGTACTGTACAGTGTCACAATGTATCATATAGCAGAAACTGGTGAGCGAACAAACAAATGTAAAAGATGCTGATAATGACTATTAATAAATATCAAAGTATATATTGCATTTGTCGGGATCCGTGGTTTTTATTTACAGGTTTCCATTCACAGATGTTTCAGTTGAAAGGGACGCATTGCGGGATCTGTAATGCACAATATGACTGAAATGATGACTCAAAAGTACACGTGTGTGTGTGTGTGTGTGTGTGTGTGTGAAAGTGCTCGAGGAACATGTAACATCAACAGTAAGCAGCACACAGCACCAGATGAGGAAGATCCTGACATATCTTTTGCAATGAAGAAGAGATAAGTGGTTCAATTGTCCAAGTTCACATTTGTTTTGCAGGAGAGATGCACAGTGGAAGGCGTGAAGAGATAAAGAACGACGAGTCTGTGGAATATCACTGCTCCAGAATAGTGAATACTATACATCACATAAGTACCGGCCGGAACCAAAGATACAATATAAACGTTTAAATGTGTCATCAACATACATTATGAGTGCGTGGAACGTGTTCTATTCCCATCTTACTGTACCATCGGTGATATATTGTTGTCTCACTCTCTTAGTTTGGACAAAATCGTCTGATAACTGCCCTAAATGTAAATATAATATGTTATAAATAAGATATATATAAGATTGTGGTTGAAAATGTACAAAAAACAACACACTTTAGTTTTGAACCATCATCGCACAGCTTCAAATTCACGCTAATATTGACTTTGTTAACAGCGTGTGTGTGTGTGTGCGTGTGTGTGTGTGTGTGCGTTGCTGTGTGTAGCTGCTGTGTGTAGCTGCTGTGTGTATGTGCTGTGTGTATGTGCTGTGTGTTGGTGCTGTGTGTAGTGCATTGTGTACACAAGAGCATTTCACTCTTTATGAGACCTCATATACACACACACACACACACACACACACACACACACACACACACACACACACACACACACACACACACACACACACAGACACACACACACACAGACACACACACACACACAGACACACACACACACACACACACACAGACTCACGGCGGGTGAAAAGCCGCAGTGAAAGCCGCCCATTGTCCCCGAGCCGCACTACAATGCTCTCATTATCGAGGCCCTGTCTCTCTCTCTCTCTCTCTCTCTCTCTCTCTCTCTCTCTCTCTCTCTCTCTCTCTCCGTCCGCGGCGTGGCACAGCGGGCGGCTCCACATCAGAGAGGGGGGCCCCCTGGCGGTGGGCGGGGGCGGGGCCACGCCATTGTATGCAAAGCAGGAGGCGGGGGGGGGGGGGGGGGGGGGGGGGGGGGCGGGGGGAGGGGGGGGGGGGAAAATCGAGACGAGAAAAAAAAAGTCACTGTATTATCGTGCGGTGAAGGTCCCCTTCCCTCCCCTAACATCTTCGTCTGGTGTCATCCTGCAGATAACCAGCAGGAGCAAGGAGTCCTTCTGGGAGCTTATAAAGAGTCTGCTGGACGCCTGGTCCGGATGGGTGGTGATGCTGCTGATTGGACTGCTCTCAGGTGAGCGTCGGCCAATCACAACAGAGCTCCTTTACAAGAAAGAAAGAAAAAGGGTTATTTATTTAGATTTTTATTTCGAACACAGACAGTCACATACATAGCAGCACGGCGACATAGAGTGACAATAAAGATGAATTAACATCCAAGACGTGGACAATAACACTCAACATATGGACGGGGGGGGCGGAGGGGGATGACGATTGAAAGACAGCGCCAGAAAGCGGCCATGTTGGAAGTCCTGTGTCTCATTATTATTATTATTATTAATAATAATAATCAATTTTTATACAGTAGGCGCCACAGAATGTTTATTGAATTGACAATCTGTTGATAATTGCAATGAATAATACGCACAATATCAGGGAAAATAACGAATCTTTCATTTCACTTTCACTTGTCATGACCCAGGCACGCTGGCAGGCGTGATCGACCTGGCGGTGGACTGGATGACGGACCTGAAGGAGGGCGTGTGTCTGTCGGCGTTCTGGTACAGCCACGAGCAGTGCTGCTGGACCTCCAACGAGACCACCTTCGAGGACCGCGACAAGTGTCCGCAGTGGCAGAAGTGGGCGGAGCTCATGACCGGCCACTCGGAGGTGCGCGTGACCCCGCCTCCAAATCGTCAGGGGAGGGGGCAAGGGGGGTGGGGGGCGGGGTTGTGATAGGGACCCGAGGGCTGGGCAGTAATTCAATATTACCGTTTAGCGCCTTTGAATGGAATTGTATCGTCATGATATACGAATGAATAGACCACCACGAAACGTTCAAACGTCGAGTGGGAAATTCAATGCGATCTTTAGCCGCAGCTTTGCCACGCTGCCACTAGATGGCGTGGGTTTGCGCTCGTTGACGCCAGGTGTGTTGATGTTGCTGTTCACCTGCTAGGGGGCGGGGGCCTACGTCCTGAACTACCTGCTCTACGTCATGTGGGCGTTGCTCTTCTCCTTCCTGGCCGTGTCGCTGGTTCGAGTCTTCGCTCCATACGCCTGCGGTTCGGGGATACCTGAGGTGAGCGCTAAAATCCCGGCGTGCCTGTCTTGCGTTCCGCCAGGTGTGCGCGTGGCGTCACGAGTGGGAGTGTCCACGGCCGGCTGCATGACGTACAATGACTAGATCAGTGGACCGTACCGTAGCTGGCGGGCCGCAATCTATCCACCGTACCCATCTGGGCGCGGTCTTCGTCCCGCTGGTGGTGTCTTCACGATTACCCCCTCCTCCCCCCCAGATCAAGACCATCCTGAGCGGCTTCATCATCCGCGGCTACCTGGGCAAGTGGACACTGCTGATCAAAACGGTGACCCTGGTGCTGGCCGTGTCGTCGGGCCTCAGCCTGGGCAAGGAGGGCCCCCTGGTGCACGTGGCCTGCTGCTGCGGCAACCTCTTCTGCGGCCTCTTCTCCAAGTACAGCACGAACGAGGGCAAGCGGCGCGAGGTGAGGGCCGTTTTCCCGCCTTTTTGCGGGCAGGGGCCGAGCAGGTGGCGCACAGAGCCTGGAGAGCCAGGAAACCCAAAAATGAAAGGGGCGGAGTTATACGCCTCGTTTCCTGTTTCGTTACGGGGACGGTTTGTTGACATGAGTGTGGTGCTCCTTGCAGGTGCTGTCTGCGGCGGCCGCGGCGGGCGTGTCTGTGGCCTTCGGCGCGCCCATAGGGGGCGTACTCTTCAGCCTGGAGGAGGTAAGGGAGGGGGGAGAGATGGGGAGGGAGAGAGGGAGAGACAGGGGAGAGAGACACACTGTCTCTTGCTCTGTGTCTCTCTCTGTCTCTCTATCTGTCTCTCTATCTCTCGTCTCTCTCTTTCTCCTTTCTCACCTGTCTCTCCTCTCTCTGTTTTGTCTCATTGTCTCTCTATCTCTCTTGTCTCTACTCTCATCTCTCTCTCCTCCCTCTCTTCTCCTCTTTCTCTCTGTCTCTCTGTCTGTCTCTCTCCTCACTCTCTCTCTCTCTCTCTCTCTCTCTCTCTCTTCTCCCCCTCTCTCTTCTCCCCCCTCTCTTCCCTTTCTGTCTTTCTATCTCTCTTGTCTCTCTCTTTCTCCTCCCTCATCTGTCTCTCTCCTCTCTCGTCTCTCGTCTCTCTCTCTTCCCCCCTCTCTGTCTCTCTCCTCTCCCTCTCTCTCTTTTTGTTTCACTGACACTCTACTCTCTCCTCTCTCTCTCTTTTTGTTTAACTGACTCTACTCTCTCCTCTCTCTCTTTTTTTGTTTCACTGACTCCTCTCTCTCTCTCTTTTTGTTTTACTGACTCTACTCTCTCCTCTCTCTCTTTTTGTTTCACTGACTCCTCTCTCTCTCTTTTTGTTTCACTGACTCTCTCTACTCTCTCCTCTCTCTTTTTTTGTTTCACTGACTCGCTCTACTCTCTTCTCTCTCTCTCTTTTTGTTTCACTGACTCTACTCTCTCCTCTCTCTCTTTTTGTTTCACTGACTCTACTCTCTCCTCTCTCTCTTTTTGTTTCACTGACTCTCTACTCTCTCCTCTCTCTCTCTTTTTGTTTCACTGACTCTCTACTCTCTCCTCTCTCTCTCTTTTTGTTTCACTGACTCCTCTCTCTCTCTCTTTTTGTTTTACTGACTCTACTCTCTCCTCTCTCTCTTTTTGTTTCACTGACTCCTCTCTCTCTCTTTTTGTTTCACTGACTCTCTCTACTCTCTCCTCTCTCTCTTTTTGTTTCACTGACTCCTCTCTCTCTCTCCTTCTCTCTTTTTGTTTCACTGACTCTACTCTCTCCTCTCTCTCTTTTTGTTTCACTGACTCTCTACTCTCTCCTCTCTCTCTTTTTGTTTCACTGACTCTCTCTACTCTCCTCTCTATACTCTCCCCTCCCCTCCAGGTGAGCTACTACTTCCCGCTGAAGACTCTGTGGCGGTCCTTCTTCGCCGCCCTGGTGGCCGCGTTCACGCTGCGCTCCATCAACCCGTTCGGCAACAGCCGCCTGGTGCTGTTCTACGTGGAGTACCACACGCCGTGGTACATGGCCGAGCTGGTGCCCTTCATCCTGCTGGGCGTCTTCGGCGGCCTGTGGGGGGCGCTCTTCATCCGCGCCAACATCGCCTGGTGCCGCCGGCGCAAGACCACGTGGCTGGGCAAGTACCCGGTGCTGGAGGTGCTGGCGGTGGCGGGCCTGACGGCGGTCGTGGCCTTCCCCAACCCGTACACGCGCCGCAGCACCAGCGAGCTCATCTCGCAGCTGTTCAACGACTGCGGCGCGCTGGAGTCGTCGCAGCTGTGCGACTACGTCAACAGCCCCAACATGAGCCGGCCCGTGGACGACATCCCCGACCGGCCGGCGGGGCCCGGCGTCTACAGCGCCCTCTGGCAGCTGGCGCTGGCGCTCGTCTTCAAGGTGGTCGTCACCATCTTCACCTTCGGCATGAAGGTCAGTCCGTGTTTGGGTGTCTGACTTCAAGCTTCAAAAATGAAAGGGGCTGTGGGAGTGTGCGTGTGTGTGTGTGTGTGTTTGCTGGCCGGCTTAATTGGCCTCACCTGGCCCACTGAGAGTCTGGGTCAGGGTGGGCTCTAACTGGGCCAGGTGAGGCTGCAGCCCCGCCCACCACAGACTCTACCTGGGCCAGGTGAGGCTGTAGCCCCGCCCACCCCCAGACTCGTTTCCTGTTTCATCACGGGGTTATTCTACCTACAGTAAGAGAGACTAATTTGTGCTCACTAACTGATGCTCCCTCCCCCTCCAGATCCCCTCCGGTCTCTTCATCCCCAGCATGGCGGTGGGCGCGATCACGGGCCGCATCGTGGGCATCGCCGTGGAGCAGATGGCGTACCACCACCACGACTGGATCGTCTTCCGGAACTGGTGCCGCCCGGGCGCGGACTGCGTCACGCCCGGCCTCTACGCCATGGTGGGCGCGGCCGCCTGCCTCGGTGAGCAGGAGCTCCGCCCACTCGCCCACCTAGCCCCACCCACCGCACCCGCATTGCCATTAACATTTAGGGCATTTAGCAGACACTTTTGCATTGTTTGTGACTGTTTGTCCCTTTTTTGTTTTCGGTTACCAGGTAGCATCACTCAAATGTTCTCATGTTCTAAACTCCTCCCCCTGCTCCTCTCACCTCCCACCACCAGGGGGCGTGACGCGCATGACGGTGTCGCTGGTGGTGATCATGTTCGAGCTGACGGGCGGCCTGGAGTACATCGTGCCGCTGATGGCGGCGGCCGTCACGTCCAAGTGGGTGGCGGACGCCTTCGGCAAGGAGGGCATCTACGAGTCGCACATCCAGCTCAACGGCTACCCGTACCTGGACGTGCGCGACGAGTTCACGCACCGCACGCTGGCGGCGGACGTGATGCGCCCGCGCCGCAGCGAGCCGCCGCTCGCCGTGCTGACGCAGGACGCCACGCCGCTGGAGGACGCCGAGGCGCTCATCAAGGAGACGGACTACAACGGCTTCCCCGTGGTGGTGTCGCGCGAGTCGGAGCGGCTCATCGGCTTCGTGCAGCGCCGCGACCTC
This sequence comes from Coryphaenoides rupestris, assembly GCA_002895965.2. NCBI lineage: Eukaryota > Metazoa > Chordata > Actinopteri > Gadiformes > Macrouridae > Coryphaenoides > Coryphaenoides rupestris. The sequence continues at coordinate 105,016 of PIJE02001570.1, read as the reverse complement.
ACGCTCGCCATCAGTAAGCGGGGAACGCCGTAGTCATAGCCCTAACTGTAACTGTAGCCCTAACCATAGTCGCAGACGTAGCCAGCAAAGTAGCCGTAGCCGTAAGCGAACCGTAGCCTTAACTGATATGGCAAACTATCTATAAATATATCGGCAAACTTTGCTTCCCAAGAAAAGAAAAGGACGTGGTTAAACTCTGATGAGGTACCGTAACCACACTTTAACTCCTCCCCCTTCCCCTCAGTCAGATGGCACCTGGGTCTTCAATTCAGTACCATCAATCATGACGATTAGAAGGAAATTATTTTCGAAAGTTTTCAGCCATGTTTTTAATTATAATGGACCTCATTCTGGAACATTTTCTTAAGTGCCTTCTTAAATGTCTTCTAATGAACTTCATGAATGTGGGGAAATGTGTTCTTAAACCGCCAAAGTGTTCTCAGCTGCGCTCCCCCGATGAGGAATGCCACTGATTCTTAAATGGAACGCGCGTGCTCGTACACCTGAATTTGCATACAGACACGCCCCGCCAGCTCCTTATAAGGGCAACCACAGGACCGTGTGCACACAGGTCCGCATGGTCGCGGTACTGGCGCTCCCTCCTCAGCGCACGATCAGCGATAGCTTCCAGCAGCAGTAGATATGCCATATTGTGTGTGTAGGCCTAGGGTGCAAACTTGGCCCTTTAAATAGCTGGATTGATCACTGATTATTGGATGGCATGGTCCATTTTACCCAGTGGAATGGGCATATTTTTTGGAAGGCAAATACTCTCGCCAACCAAACAATGTCTCGTCTGTTTAAGAAGGTCAGAGGGACAATACAGTGACTTTTTTTTTCTCGTCGTTTCGATTTTTGAGGGCATTTTTGAGCGCCGACACGATCCATCTATTGGGATTCGGTAAAGATCGCGATTGTGTAAATATTACGGTCGGATATTCCCGGTTTATTTGTGGGATTTTGTATTTTCCAGGGTTTAACTCCCCATCCCTAACATCAACTGGTCTGCGTTCAGATTCCCGCTTAAACCGAGATACAAGTTGTGGCGTCCGCACCTTCCTGTGTCGGTCGGTGTCGCGGGACTTCTCGCGGAGCCAGTCGATGGTGTGGAAGTCCTCGTAGGTGCCCACGTCGGGGAAGGGCTCGTCCAGGAAGTCCATCAGGTTCCCGGCGCCGTTCATGTCCTCCGCGGGCGTGGCGGCGCTCACGCCTGGCGAGGAGGCGCTCGCGCCTGGCGAGGAGGCGCTCGCGCCTGGCGGGGAGGCGCTCGCGCCTGGCGAGGAGGCGCTCATGCCTGGCGAGGAGGCACTCACGCCTGGCAAGGAGGAGGAACAGGAGGAGGGGGAGGAGGAGGATGGGGAGGAAGAGGAGGAGGGGGAGGAGGGGAGGAGGAGGGAGGGAGGAGGAGAGGAGGAGGAGGAGGAGGGGGGAGGAGAGAGAGGAGGAGGAGGGAGGGGAGAGAGGAAGAGGAGGAGGAAGGGGAGGAAGAGGAAGAGGAGAGAGGAGAGGAGGAGAGGAGGGAGAGGAGGAGGGAGAGGAGGGAGAGAGGAGGGAGGAGAGGAGGGAGGAGGAGGAGGAGAAGAGGAGGAGGAGGGGGAGGAGAAGGAGGAGGAGAGAGAGGAGGAGAGGAGGAGGAGGAGGAGGAGGAGGAGGGGAGAAGGAGGGGGAGGAGAGGAGGAGGAGGAGGAGGGGAGGAAGGGGAGAGAGGAAGAGGAGGAGGGAAGGGGGAGAAGGAGAAGGAGGAGAGAGAGAGGAGGAGAAGGAGTAGGAAGAGGAGAAGGAGGGAGGAGAAGGAGGGGAGAAGGAGGGGGAGAGGAGGAGGAGGAGAGGAGGAAGGAGGAGGGAGGAAGGAGAGGAAGAGGAGGAGGGGGAGAAGGAGGAGAGAGAGGAGGAGAAGGAGGAGGAGAAAAGCAACTTAAACAGCAGACAACAGACGAGACGAGAGCACGAATTCGCTCATTTTAACGCAATTGTACGTGATTGTAACATCCACACACGTCCTATATGTCGTTCGCAGCGGAATCCTCGGAGGGATTTCGACAATTACGTACAAAATCGAAATAAATTAGAAATAAAATAATAATAATAATAATAATAATAATAATAATAATAAAGACAGCATTCTTACCTTCGCCGGCTTCCATGTCGTCGGCTGTGCGGCTTTTAATTAATCACTTATTTATTGATTTATTTATTCTGAGAAATAAATAAACACAACACACACACACAGACACACACACACACATACAGAGAGATGTCCCGCTGCCCACAATGCACCGCGCGCTGTCGTACGTGCTGACGTCACGCCGCTGATGTGACGTCAGCACGTACGCGCTGAGGTGACGTCATGGCGTCCAAGTAAAAAAACAACAACAAAAAAACACTGAGAATGACCTCATAGTGGAGTTGAGTTCATTTCTTTTTTTATTTATATTATTTTAATTATTTAATTATTATATTATTATTTTATATTATTATTTATTTATGTTGTTTATTTATTATTATTATTATTATTATTATTATTATTATTATTATTATTATTATATTTCATTATTTATTTTTATTTTTTATTATGTTCATTATTCATTATTTTCATTATTATTATTTTTTTTCATTTTTTTTATTATTATTTCTTATTTCCACTGCACATTTGAATCAATCAATTGATTGGTTTTTGATTATTTGAAAAATATCTATAATATATATAATGAATCTAATAAAACCTGTTATATCAATCTCTAAATATTAACATGCTACATCACCTTTCATCATTATGTGCAATATTCTTAATATCCTTTATATAGCCTAATTGTGCAATACTTCCTCTTATCATTATTATTATTACCCTTTTATTACACTTCAATTATTGCCAGACTGAATATCTTATCTTGCCTATATTTGTATACTTCTGGACTTAGACTTACTGTAAATTTGTAAATTTTATTTTTATTTTCTATTCTGTATTATCGTGCGGTGAAGGTCCCCTTCCCTCCCCTAACATCTTCGTCTGGTGTCATCCTGCAGATAACCAGCAGGAGCAAGGAGTCCTTCTGGGAGCTTATAAAGAGTCTGCTGGACGCCTGGTCCGGATGGGTGGTGATGCTGCTGATTGGACTGCTCTCAGGTGAGCGTCGGCCAATCACAACAGAGCTCCTTTACAAAAAAGAAAGAAAAAGGGTTATTTATTTAGATTTTTATTTCGAACACAGACAGTCACATACATAGCAGCACGGCGACATAGAGTGACAATAAAGATGAATTAACATCCAAGACGTGGACAACAACACATAACATATGGACGGGGGGGGCGGAGGGGGATGACGATAGAAAGACAACGCCAGAAAGCGGCCATGTTGGAAGTCCTGTGTCTCATTATTATTATTATTATTAATAATAATAATCAATTTTTATACAGTAGGCGCCACAGAATGTTTATTGAATTGACAATCTGTTGATAATTGCAATGAATAATGCGCACAATATCAGGGAAAATAACGAATCTTTCATTTCACTTTCACTTGTCATGACCCAGGCACGCTGGCAGGCGTGATCGACCTGGCGGTGGACTGGATGACGGACCTGAAGGAGGGCGTGTGTCTGTCGGCGTTCTGGTACAGCCACGAGCAGTGCTGCTGGACCTCCAACGAGACCACCTTCGAGGACCGCGACAAGTGTCCGCAGTGGCAGAAGTGGGCGGAGCTCATGACCGGCCACTCGGAGGTGCGCGTGACCCCGCCTCCAAATCGTCAGGGGAGGGGGCAAGGGGGGTGGGGGGCGGGGTTGTGATAGGGACCCGAGGGCTGGGCAGTAATTCAATATTACCGTTTAGCGCCTTTGAATGGAATTGTATCGTCATGATATACGAATGAATAGACCACCACGAAACGTTCAAACGTCGAGTGGGAAATTCAATGCGATCTTTAGCCGCAGCTTTGCCACGCTGCCACTAGATGGCGTGGGTTTGCGCTCGTTGACGCCAGGTGTGTTGGTGTTGCTGTTCACCTGCTAGGGGGCGGGGGCCTACGTCCTGAACTACCTGCTCTACGTCATGTGGGCGTTGCTCTTCTCCTTCCTGGCCGTGTCGCTGGTTCGAGTCTTCGCTCCGTACGCCTGCGGTTCGGGGATACCTGAGGTGAGCGCTAAAATCCCGGCGTGCCTGTCTTGCGTTCCGCCAGGTGTGCGCGTGGCGTCACGAGTGGGAGTGTCCACGGCCGGCTGCATGACGTACAATGACTAGATCAGTGGACCGTACCGTAGCTGGCGGGCCGCAATCTATCCACCGTACCCATCTGGGCACGGACACTCCCGCCACTTGTGATGTCACGCGAGGTGTGGTCTTCGTCCCGCTGGTGGTGGTCCTCACGATCCCCCTCCTCCCCCCCAGATCAAGACCATCCTGAGCGGCTTCCATCATCCGCGGCTACCTGGGCAAGTGGACACTGCTGATCAAAAACGGTGACCCTGGTGCTGGCCGTGTCGTCGGGCCTCAGCCTGGGCAAGGAGGGCCCCCTGGTGCACGTGGCCTGCTGCTGCGGCAACCTCTTCTGCGGCCTCTTCTCCAAGTACAGCGACGAACGAGGGCAAGCGGCGCGAGGTGAGGGCCGCTTTTCCGCCTTTTGCGGGCAGGGGCCGAGCAGGTGGCGCACAGAGCCTGGAGAGCCAGGAAACCCAAAAATGAAAGGGGCGGAGTTATACGCCTCGTTTCCTGTTTCGTTACGGGGACGGTTTGTTGACATGAGTGTGGTGCTCCTTGCAGGTGCTGTCTGCGGCGGCCGCGGCGGGCGTGTCTGTGGCCTTCGGCGCGCCCATAGGGGGCGTACTCTTCAGCCTGGAGGAGGTAAGGGAGGCGGGAGAGATGGGGAGGGAGAGAGGGAGAGACAGGGGAGAGAGACACACTGTCTCTTGCTCTGTGTCTCTCTCTGTCTCTCTATCTGTCTCTCTATCTCTCGTCTCTCTCTTTCTCCTTTCTCACCTGTCTCTCCTCTCTCTGTTTTGTCTCATTGTCTCTCTATCTCTCTTGTCTCTACTCTCATCTCTCTCTCCTCCCTCTCTCTCTTTTTGTCTCTCTGTGTCTCTCTGTCTCTCTTGTCTGTCTCTCTCCTCTCTCTCTCTCTCTCTCTCTCTCTCTCCCCCCTCTCTCTCTCTCCCCCTCTCTGTCCTTTCTGCTCTTCTCTCTGTCCCTCTCTTTCTCCTCCCTCTCTCTCTCTCTCTCTCTCTCTCTCTCTCTCTCTCTCTCTCTCTCTCTCTCTCCCCCTCTCTGTCTCTCTCCTCTCTCTTTTTGTTTCACTGACACTCTCTACTCTCTCCTCTCTCTCTCTTTTTGTTTTACTGACTCTACTCTCTCCTCTCTCTCTTTTTGTTTCACTGACTCCTCTCTCTCTCTTTTTGTTTCACTGACTCTCTACTCTCTCCTCTCTCTTTTTTTGTTTCACTGACTACTCTCTCTCTCTCTTCTCCTTTTGTTTCACTGACTTCTACTCTGCTCCTCTCTCTCTTTTTGTTTCACTGACTCTCTACTCTCTCCTCTCTCTTTTTGTTTCACTGACTCTCTCTACTCTCTCCTACTCTCTCTCTTTTTGTTTCACTGACTCTCTCTACTCCTCTCTATACTCTCCCTTCCCCTCCAGGTGAGCTACTACTTCCCGCTGAAGACTCTGTGGCGGTCCTTCTTCGCCGCCCTGGTGGCCGCGTTCACGCTGCGCTCCATCAACCCGTTCGGCAACAGCCGCCTGGTGCTGTTCTACGTGGAGTACCACACGCCGTGGTTACATGGCCGAGCTGGTGCCCTTCATCCTGCTGGGCGTCTTCGCGGCCTGTGGGGGGCGCTCTTCATCCGCGCCAACATCGCCTGGTGCCGCCGGCGCAAGACCACGTGGCTGGGCAGTAACCGCGGTGCTGGAGGTGCTGGCGGTGGCGGGCCTGACGGCGGTCGTGGCCTTCCCCAACCCGTACACGCGCCGCAGCACCAGCGAGCTCATCTCGCAGCTGTTCAACGACTGCGGCGCGCTGGAGTCCGTCGCAGCTGTGCGACTACGGTCACAGCCCCAACATGAGCCGGCCCGTGGACGACATCCCCGACCGGCCGGCGGGGCCCGGCGTCTACAGCGCCCTCTGGCAGCTGGCGCTGCGCGCTCGTCTTCAAGGTGGTCGTCACCATCTTTCACCTTCGGCATGAAGGTCAGTCCGTGTTTGGGTGTCTGACTTCAAGCTTCAAAAATGAAAGGGGCTGTGGGAGTGTGTGTGCGTGTGTGTGTGTGTGTTTGCTGGCCGGCTTAATTGGCCTCACCTGGCCCACTGAGAGTCTGGGTCAGGGTGGCTCTAACTGGGCCAGGTGAGGCTGCAGCCCCGCCCACCACAGAACTCTACCTGGGCCAGGTGAGGCTGTAGCCCCGCCCACCCCAGACTCGTTTCCTGTTTCATCACGGGGTTAATTCTACCTACAGTAAGAGAGACTAATTTGTGCTCACTAACTGATGCTCCCTCCCCCTCCAGATCCCCTCCGGTCTCTTCATCCCCAGCATGGCGGTGGGCGCGATCACGGGCCGCATCGTGGGCATCGCCGTGGAGCAGATGGCGTACCACCACCACGACTGGATCGTCTTCCGGAACTGGTGCCGCCCGGGCGCGGACTGCGTCACGCCCGGCCTCTACGCCATGGTGGGCGCGGCCGCCTGCCTCGGTGAGCAGGAGCTCCGCCCACTCGCCCACCTAGCCCCACCCACCACACCCGCATTGCCATTAACATTTAGGGCATTTAGCAGACACTTTTGCGTTGTTTGTGACTGTCCCGTTTCCGGTTTTCGGTTACCAGGTAGCATCACTCAAATGTTCTAATGTTCTAAACTCCTCCCCCTGCTCCTCTCACCTCCCACCACCAGGGGGCGTGACGCGCATGACGGTGTCGCTGGTGGTGATCATGTTCGAGCTGACGGGCGGCCTGGAGTACATCGTGCCGCTGATGGCGGCGGCCGTCACGTCCAAGTGGGTGGCGGACGCCTTCGGCAAGGAGGGCATCTACGAGTCGCACATCCAGCTCAAACGGCTACCCGTACCTGGACGTGCGCGACGAGTTCACGCACCGCACGCTGGCGGCGGACGTGATGCGCCCGCGCCGCAGCGAGCCGCCGCTCGCCGTGCTGACGCAGGACGCCACGCCGCTGGAGGACGCCGAGGCGCTCATCAAGGAGACGGACTACAACGGCTTCCCCGTGGTGGTGTCGCGCGAGTCGGAGCGGCTCATCGGCTTCGTGCAGCGCCGCGACCTCACGCTCGCCATCAGTAAGCGGGGAACGCCGTAGTCATAGCCCTAACTGTAGCCCAACTGTAGCCCTAAACTGTAGCCCTAACTGTAGCCCTAACCGTAGTCGCAGACGTAGCCAGCGACGTAGCCGTAGCAGCCGTAAGCGAACTGTAGCCTTAACTGCAGCGGCAACTATTTATCTATAAATATATCGGCAAACTTTGCTTCCCAACAAAAGAAAAGGACGTGGTTAAACTCTGATGAGGTACCGTAAGCACACTTTAACTCCTCCCCCTTCCCCTCCCCCCACAGAGACGGCCCGGCAGAAGCAGGAGGGCGTGGTGAGCAGCTCGCTGGTCTACTTCACCGAGGACCCCCCGCAGCTGACGGCCGACAACCCCCCGCCGCCGGTCAAGCTGCGGCGCATCCTCAACCTGAGCCCCTTCACCGTCACCGACCACACCCCCATGGAGACGGTGGTGGACATCTTCCGGAAGCTCGGCCTGCGCCAGTGCCTCGTCACCAGGAGCGGGTACGGGGGGAAAAACCGTCTTATACTTTCTGAGAAAACATTTCTGAGAAATCATTCCGAAATAAATTCTGAGATAACACCCCGAATAAACATTTCTGAGAAATCATTCCGAAATAAATTCTGAGAAAACATTCAGAAATTATTCCTGAGAAAGAAATCTGAAATCATTTTTGAGAAAAACATTCCGAAATTATTTCTATGAAAACTTTCAGAAATCGGAAATAATTCCTGAGAAGAAAATTCTGAAATAATGACTGAATGACTGAATGACTGACTGTTTCCACAGACGTCTCCTGGGCATCATCACCAAGAAGGACGTCCTGCAGCACATGGCCCAGATGATGAACCAGGACCCCGAGTCCATCATGTTCAACTAGCCGGAGAACCTCCCACTCTACTGTCCTGCACCACACTGTACAACAAGCAAGATACGTATATATATGGAAATGTGTATATATATATATATATATACAGTATATATATATATATCTATCTCACTAGCACCTCATGCCAGGCAAGTCCTACACCTGTAATCCATCCCCCCTTCTGTGGAAAATGTGCACATTTTCGAGTCATTTTGATGTTGTGCTCTCGAACACCGACCACCCGGCCGAATGGGCAACGGAAGGAAAATCCACGATTTTAGCGAAAACGGCAAAGATTCCGAAACGTAACTCCCGAACTCCGGAACGATCATCTCTCCTCAAGTGTTGACGTTGCTGCTGTTGCCCCTCCCCCCCTCCCGTCAAGATAGATAAAAAGAGACACCGTTCACCTAAAAACGTAAAATGGCCGATCTCTCAAAGAGTACGTCCGCCAGGCTACGGCTTACTATTGGTGTTTTCTTTCTCCGATTTGTATTTTAATTTGGACCCAAAACCGATCGGTCCACCGTACGGGGGGAGGGGGGTTGATACATATTTATTCATGAAGGAATTAATCAATTCATTAATGAGTACACTGCAGCACGAGCCATAGAAACATCACTAAAGCGGCTGGTGACTCCCTCGTCTCCCTCGACGTCGGCTAAGCCAACCAGAGGCAGACCAGGGCGGCTCATGTGGCTTCTGTCCCGAATGATTGTACGTTTGATTTCCCATTGTGCTCATATTAGGTCGTGTACGGTAATTTCCTTTCCCCGTGTCCTTCTGGGAAACGTCGTCCACTTTGGAACGGATGACAAACGTCAGATCAATTTGTTGGAAACCTTTTTACGTTAAGGTTTTTTTTTATGTTTATTTATTTGTTTCTATAACTAATATTTGGCTGAGCGGCTGGTACCTTCTGGTCACGCTTGGGTTAAATTGAGTGTATTTAAAAGTTAACAGTTTTAAACAGTTTAAAGTCGGTTTAAACGTAGAACTGTGGACGCGGTGCGGACAAAAGTACTGTCCTCAGCGGTTCGAAGGATTACATTTCGCTTATAGCGTCCGTCGTCCAGGAGCTAATCACTTCACAGCTGCTTTTGTTGCCTGTATTAATATATATGATCAAGGTTTAAAGTATTACCAAGACTCACATCTTTATTTGTACAGTAAAGTTTTTACTTTCCCTCTCTCTCTCTCTCTCTCTCTCTGCTTTTAAGAAGTAAAGAGGCAACGATTAAGTGGTGTGTGGTACTATAGTCCCGAAATGCGATAGACGGAGATCGTGGTTTAAAAGTATTAAAAATGTTTAATGAAAGATGCCGACGTTACTCAAACACTACACGTGCATTACACTAAACATTCATCATAGCCGGAAATCGCAGACGGTTTCACACGGAAATGTATGAAGAATTTAACTTTATGTTATCAACAGTTGCTAGGGCATGTCCCTATTTATCGCAATTAACTTGCTGCATATATTATATATATATATATCACTAAATCTACACATCAGACATGTTGTGTTTTTGCTGGAGCATTTGATGAAGGAGAAGAGAAAACGTTTTGTTGTTGTTGTTCTTATTATTATTATTATTATTATTGTTTGTACAGCCGTTCTTTTGCAGATCGGGTGAAAACGAAGAATATCTGGTGGGTTTGGAAGTCCAAGAATTGCACATAAACCCGTTCAGGGTCATAACCAAGTAACCTACGATGATGAGACACATCACTACATTTGTCGTCCATGCAGCACTCGTACTTGTACTTGTACTTGTCAGTAACACTGGAAATACTTGTTAAGCTTTGTTTTACGTGGGGGAAGAGAATTGTGGTTGTCTTGTGTCTTGACTTGTTTTTAAATCTAATGAACACTTGATATGCGTCGACTTTTTGTTTTTACACCTAAAAATGTGTTTCGAAAATACATACGTGATACAAGATTCTTTTTGATTTAGTTTTTTTTTTTTTTTTTGCACATCTCTCGCACTTTTATTTTCAAAGAAGAAATGCGATTCGCAACGCATTCAAGCATCATTTCTAATTTGCCGGGGTTTGATCATGGAATAAATAAATAAAGGTGGATTTGTTTCAAACTGCTGAGTTATTCTTCTCTCTCTAAAGCCATATAGGCACGGTCAACATTTAGAACTTGTTGGGAGTTGTGGATGTATTGATCGTGTGGGCCGGTAACTTTCCACTCTGCTGTGTGGCCTACGTGACTAGTTAGCTTCACTCTTATCTGTTTTCCTCGGGAGGCCTCTGAGACGCACTCGCAGGTGTTGTTGTGGGAACCGGTTGCGTCTCCTATCTGGACTGGCGGTCCCACGCAAGGGCTCAACGTGAGACCTTGCAGTCTCTGCACCTCTCTGTGGGGCACGGGAGGCCAGACGCCAGACGCCAGGCCCCACGATGGAGATGTAACACAGACAGGACAGAACACAGTTAACTTGAAGCACGGATTTCATGGCCTCCACGTCCGACCACAGAGAGGTGCAGAGACTGCAAGGTCTCAGTTGAGCCTTGGTGGGGACGCCAGTCCAGATAGAGACGCAACGGTTCCACAACACACACTGCGAGTGCGTCTCAGAGGCCTCCGAGGAAAACAGAATACGGGTGCAGTGGACTAGTCACGTAGGCCAAACAGCTGACTAGTCACGTAGGTCAAACAGCTAAACTAGTCATAGTCAAAAGCTAACTAGTCACGTAGGTCAAACAGCTAACTAGTCACTAGGTTCAAACAGCTGAACTAGCACAGGTCAACGAAACTAGTCACGTAGTCACAGTACTAGTAATCTGACAAACTAGGTCAACGTAACTAGTCACAGAGGTCACAACAGCTAACTAGTCACTAGGTTCAAACAGTAACTAGTCACGTAGGTCAAATAACTAGTCAGCTAGGTCAACCAGATCTAGTCACGTAGGTCAACAGCTAAACTAGTCACAATAGGTCACGTAACTAGTCACGATTAGGTAAACAGTAAATGACGGAGTCACGGTAGGCCACACAGCAGAGTTGAAAGTACCGGCCCACACGAATCAATACAGCCACAACTCCAACACGTTCTAATGTTGACCGTCTATTGGCTTTAGAGAGAGAAGAATAAACTCAGCAGTTTGAAACAAATCCACCTTTTTATTCATTTATTTATTCATTTATTTATTCCATGATCAAACCCGGCAAATTAGAAATGATGCTTGAATGCGTTGCGAATTCGCATTTTTCTTGGAAAATAAAAGTGCGAGAGATAGTGCAAAAAAAAACCCCAAACTAATCAAAAAGAATCTTGTATCATGTAGTATTTTCAACACATTTTTAGGTGTAAAAAAAAAAGTAGACGCTATCAAGTGTTCATAGATTTAAAACAAGCAACGCAAGACAACCACAATTCTCTTCCCCCACGTAAAACAAAGCTTAACAAGTATTTCCAGTGTTACTGACAAGTACAGTACAAGTCACGAGTGTGCGATGGACGACAAGATAGTGATGTGTCTCTAATCGTAGGTACTTGGTTATGACCTGAACGGGTTTATGTGCAATTGTGGACTTCCAAACCACCAGTATTCTTCGTTTTAACCCGATCTGCAAAAGAACGGCTGTACAACAATAATAATAATATAATAAGCAACAACACAAAAAGTTTTCTCTTCTCCTTCATCAAATGCTCCAGCAAAAACAAAACATTTCTGATGTGTAGATTAGTGATATATATATATATAATATGCAGCAAGTTAATTGAGATAAATAGGGACATGCCCTGCAACTGTTGATACATTAAGTTAAATTCTCATACATTCGCTGTGAAACCGTCTGCGATTTCCGGCTATGGTGAATGTTTAGTGTAATGCACGTGTAGTGTTTAGGTACGTCGGCATTTCATTAACATTTTAATACTTTTAAACCACATCTCCGTCTATCGCATTTGGGATATAGTACCACACACCACTTTATTGGCCTCTTTACTTCTTAGCAAGCAGAGAGGATGAGAGAGAGAGGGAAGTAAAACTTTACTGTACAAAATAAAGGATGTGAGTTTGTTACTTTAACCTTGATCATAGTATATTAATACAGGCAACAAAAGCAGCTGTGAGTGATTAGCTCCTGGACGACGGACGCTATAAGCGAAATTTAATCCTTCGAACGCTGAGGACAGTACTTTTGTCCGCACCGCGTCCACAGTTCTAGTTTAAAACCGACTTTCAAACTGTTTTAAACTGCGTTAACTTTAAATACACTCAATTTAATAACCAAGCGTGACCAGAAGTACACATTGCTCAGCAAATATAGTTATAGAAACAAATAAAATAAACATAAAAAAACCTTTTAACGTAAAAGGTTTTCAACAAATTGATCTGACGTTTGTCATCCTTCCAAAGTGGACGACGTTTCCCAGAAGACACGGAAGGAAAATTACCGTAACGACCTAATATGAGCACAATGGAAATCAAACGTACAATAATTCGGGCAGAAGCACATGAGCCGCCCTGGTCTGCCTCTGGTTGGCTTAAGCCGACGTCACCAGCCGCTTTATGATGTTTCTATGGCTCGTGCTGCAGTGTACTCATTAATGAATTGATTAATTCTTCATGAATAAATATGTATTCCCCCCCCCCCTACCCGATCCGTTTTTGGTCCAATAAATACAAATCGAGAAAGAAACACCAATAGTAAGCCGTAGCCTGGCGACGTAACTCTTTGAGAGATCGGCCATTTTAACCTTTTAGTGGAACGGTGTCTCTTTTTATCTATCTTGACGGGAGGGGGGGGGGGCAACAGCGCACACGTCAACACTTGGAGATGATCGTCCGGAGTTCGGAGTTACGTTCGGAATCTTTGCCGTTTTCGCTAAAATCGTGGATTTTCTTCGATTGCCCATTCCGGCCGGGTGGTCGTGTGTTCGAGAGCACAACATCAAAATGACTCAAAAATGTGGCACATTTTCACAGAAGGGGGGATGGATTAAGGTGTAGGACTTGCCTGGTGAGGTGCTAGTGGAGATAATATATATATATAATATATTATATATATATACAGTTATTATATATACACATTTCCATATATTAGTATCTTGCTTGTTGTACAGGTGGTGCAGGAAGTAGAGTGGGAGGTTCTCCGGCTGTGAACATGATGGCACTCTGGGGTCCTGGTTCATCATCTGGGCCATGTGCTGCCGGACGTCCTTCTTGGTTATGATTGCCGGGACGTCTGTGGAAACATCAGTCATTCCAGTATTATTTTCAGATTTTATCTTTCTTATTTTTTTTTCTCGGGAAATTATTCCATTTCGATGTTTTCTTCAGAATTTATTTCGGGAATGTTATCTTCAAACATATTTCGAAATGATTTCTTCTCAGAAATGTTTTCCAGAAAGTTATTAAGACGGTTTTTCCCCGCAATACCGCCTCCTGTAAGATACGAAAAAAAAGAGCGAACTGGCGCAGCCGAGCTTCGCGAGATGTCACCCGTCTCCATGGGCGGTGTGGCCCGGTGACGGGTTGAAGGGGACTCAGGTTGAGGAATGGGCCGCAGGCTTGACCAGGCGGCGGCGGGGTTGTCGGCCGTCATTCTGGGGTCTGGTGCGTAGACAGCGGCTGCTCACACGCCCTCCGCCTCTGCCGGCGTCTCTGTGGGGAGGGGACAGGGGAGGGTTAACAGTTTTGCTTCAGTACCCTCATCAGAGTTTAACGCACGTCTTTTCTTTATTGGAAGCAAGTTTGCTGATATATATACTAGATAAATAGTTTGCCGCTTCAGTTAAGGCCGTACGTTCCTTACGCTCGGCTACGTCGCTGGCTACGTCTGCGCTGACGGTTTAGGGCTACAGTTTAGGGCTTGACTTACGGCGTTCCACGCTTACTGATGAGCGACGTCGAGGTCGCGGCGCTGCCGAAGCCCGTGAGCCGCCTCCGACCTCGCGCGACACCACCACGGGAAGCCGTTGTAGTTCGTTCCTTTGAATAGAGGCTCGGTCCTCCACGGCAGTGGCGCTCGCGTCAGCACGGCGGAGCCGGCTCGCTGAGGCGCGGGCCGATCACGTCCGCCGCCGGTGCGGTGCGTAGAACTCGTCGCGCACATCAGGTACGGGTAGCCGTTGCAGCTGGAATTGTGACGACTCGTAGATGAGCTCCTGCCGAAGGCGTCCGCCACACTTTGGACGTGACGGCGCAGCCATCACGCGGCACGCATCGTAACTCCAGGTTCGCCGCGTCAGCATCGAACGATGATCACACCAGGAACTCGAATGGCGCGTCCGCCCCTGGTAGGTGGGAGGTGAGAGGAGAGGGGGAGGAGTTTTGACACATGTAGACACATTTTGAGTGATGCTACCCTAGTACCGAAACAAAAAAGGGACAACATCCACAAACAACGCCAAAAGTGTCCTGACTAAATGCCCTAATTTTAATGGCAAATGCGGTTGTGGTGGTGGGGCTAGTGGGCGAGTGGGCGGAGCTCACTGCTCACCGAGGCAGGCCGGCTGCGCGACCACCATGGCGTAAGGAGCACGGGCGTTGAGCAGTCCGGCACCGGCGGGCACCAGTATACCGGAAGACGATCCGTCGTCGGTTGTTCGCCATCTGCTCACGGCGAGCCACGATGCGGGCCGTGAAATCGCGCCCGACCGTGCTGGAAGATGAAGAGACGCAGGAGGACTGGAAGGGGGGGGAGCATCAGTTAGTGACACAAATTAGTTTACTTACGATAAGCGTAAATACACCCGTGATGAAACAGAGAAACCAAGTCTGGGGGTGGGCGGCGGTACCAGCCTCAACCCTGGCCAGGTAGAGTATGTGGTGAGGCGGAGAGGCCTGCAGCTACCGCCCAATTAGAGCCCACCCTGACCCAGACTCTCAGTGGGCCAGGTTGAGGCCAATTAGCCGGCCGCAAACACACACACACACACCCCACGCACCACAACGCACACTGCCCACAGCCCTTTCATTTTGCAAGCTTTGAAGTTAGACACCCAAACACGGACTGACCTTCATAATGCACGAAGGTGAAGATCATGGGTGACGACCACCTAGAAGACGAGCGCCAAGCGCAGCTGCCCAGAGGGCGCTGTAGAACGCGCGGCCGCGGCCGGATCGGGGATGTCGTACCACGGGACGGCTCATGTGGGGCTGCTGGAACTGAGTGCACAGCTGCGACGACCTCCAGCAGCAGCCGGCAGCTCGATTTTGACGCCTGGAGTGAGCTCGTGGTGCTGCGGCCGTGTACGAGTTGGGGAGAGGCCACCGACCGCCGGCAGGCCCGGCCACGCACAGCACCTGCACAGCACCGGGTACTTGCCGCCACTGTGTGTCTGCGCCGGCGGCACCAGGCATGTTGGCAGCGGATGACAGAGGCGCCCCACAGCCGCCGAAGACGCCCAGCCAGGAATGAAGCGGACCAGCTCGGCATGTACCACGGCGTGTGGTATCCACTAGATTACAGCAACCAGGCGTTGGTTGCCGACGGGGCAAGGAAGCGCCAGCGTGAACGCGGCACCAGGCGGCGAAGAAGGACCGCCACAGAGTCTTCAGCGGGAAGTACGAGCTCACCTGCGAGGGAGGGCGAGAGCTATAGGGAGAGCAGAGAGTAGAGAGAAGTCCAGTGAAAAAAAGAGGAGAGGAGAGACGTAGAGTAGTTCCAAAACCAAAGACGAAGAAGAGGAGAGAGTAGTCAGCTTGAAACAAAGAGAGGAGAGAGAAGGAAGAAGAGAGTACGATGAACAAAAAAGAGAGAGGATAGGACGAGCAGTAACAAAAGAGGGAGAGTCGTGAAACAAAAAGGAAGAGAGAGATGGAGATCAGTAACAGGAAGAGAGAGAGAGTGAACAAAGAGGAGGAAGAGTAAGAGTAGTGAAACAAAAAGAGAGAGAGAGGAGGGAGAGAGTTGAAACAAAAGAGAGACGAAGAGAAGAGCAGTAGGAGTCAGTGAAACAAAAAAAGAGAGAGGACGAGTAGGAGAGTTCAGCTGATAAACCAGAAGAGAGAGAGAGAAGAGAGGTAGGAGGTCATGAACAAAAAAAGAGAGGAGAGGTAGAAGTCCAGTGAACAAAAAGAGAGAGACGAGAAGGAGTAAGCGTAGTGTGAAAAACGAAAATAGGCAGAATAGACGAGAGAAGGGTATCTAGAAACACAAGAGAGAGAGACTGAGAGAGGGTCCCGTGACAAAAGCAAAGAGAAAGACGCAGAAAGGGAGAGAGTAGAGTCAGTTAAACCAAAAAGAGAGAAGAGGAGAGAGTAGGAGTAGTCAGTTGAAAACATAAAAGAGAGAGAGGGCGAGGACGAGAGACCGAGAGGGGAGGAAGAGAGAGAGAACGAGAGACGAACGGGAGGAGAGAGACAGATGAGGGAGAGAGAAAGAGAGAGACAAGAGAGATAGAAAACCCGAAGACAAAGAGAGGGGAAGAGAGAGAGGGGGGAAGAGGAGAGAGAGAGGAGAGAGAGAAGCGAGAGAAGAGGAGACGACGACAGGAGAGAAGAGCGACAGAGAGACAAAAGAGAGAGAGGGTGAGAGAGCAATGGTAGCGACAAGACAGTAGAGAGACAATGAGACAAAAACAGAGAGAGGAGGACTAGTGAGAAAGGAGAAAGAGAGAGACAGAGTAGAGAGACCAGATATAGAGAGGACAGAGAGAGCACAACAGAGCAGAGACAAGTGGTGTCTCTTCCCTGTCACCTCCCTCTCATCCCCCACTCTCCCGCCCTACCTCCTCCAGGCTGAAGAGTACGCCCCTTATGGGCGCGCGGTGCACAGACACAACCACGGTCGGGGGGCGGCGCGGAGGATTGACAGCACCTGCAAAGGAGCACCACACTCATCGTCTCCAACAACCGTCCCGCGTAACGAAACGAGTTGGAACGGGCGTACTACTCGCCCTATTTATTTGGGGTTCCTGGCTCTCCAGGCTCTGTGAGCCAGCTGCTCTGCCTGCCGCAAAAGGCGGCAGAAAGCGGCCCTCACCTCGCGCCGCTTTGCCCTCGTTCGTGCTGTACTTGGAGAGACGCCGCAGAAGAGGTTGGCCAGCAGCCGGACCACGTGCCTACCAGGGTGGCCTCCTGCCGCAGGCTGAGGCCCGACCGAACGGCCAGCACAGGTCACCGTCTTGATCGCAGCTGTCACTTGGCCCAGGTACCGCGCGTATGATGAAGCCGCCTCCGGAGGTCTTGATCCTGGGAGGACGGGGTTGGGAGATCGTGAGAGACACACACCGACGGGACAGAGTCGTCCCACCCCAGATGGGTACTGGTGGATTAGCTTGCGGACCCGACAGTCTCGGAACGGTCCACTGATGTCCATTTGACATCAGCTATCGCACCCGGCAGTGACACCCCACTCAGCCCTGGCGGTACGTAGCAGACAGGCACTCAGCGGCGGATATCTAGCGTCACCTCAGGCTATCCACCGAACCTGCAGGCTCTACGGACTAAGAACTGCCCACTATCTCTACTCGTTT
>PIJE02001570.1:65000-77500 GCA_002895965.2 Coryphaenoides rupestris | reverse complement strand
GCCGGTCAGGGTTTCAACGCCCCGGTCCGATGTGAGGGTGAATGTGAGGCGATACTGTGAAGCGCTATATAAATGCAATCCATTTACCATAATGGAACGGTGGTGATAATATTAACACTCCACCATAACTTGGCATCTCTGCATGCCGTGGTGATCTCCATATATAGATGTGTATATAAGCTGCTTTCTCCGCCTGCAGAAAGCACACAGTCACCCTGACGCGTGTGGAAAGCGTTTTTTAAAGCAATTTTAAAGTTGACTTTTCCAGCTACCTTTCAATCAAGGTGCAGAAGAATGCAGCAGACGTTTATTTTGTTCTCTCTCTCTCTCTCTCTCTCTCCTCTCTCTCTCTCTCTCTCTCTCTCTCTCTGTTCCCTTCTTATACTCCACCCGCTCAACATGTGGCCAACAGCGAGACGCGCTGCCAAAGGCGTGCACGCACACACACACACACACGCACACACCACACACACACACACACACACCACACACACACACACACACACACACACCACACACACACACACACACACAAACTTAAGTTCTCTGCCACAAAAGCACACACAATCACTCACGTTTTTTGCCCTCTCTCTCTCTCTCTCTCTCTCTGTTACACACACACACACACACGCACACCACACACACACACACACACACACACACGCACACACACACCACACCAACACACACACACACACACACACACAAACTTAAGTTCCTCTGCCACAAAGCCACACAATCACTTCACATTTTGCCTCTCTCTCCTTCTCTCTCTCTCTCTCTCTGTTACACACACACACACACACCACACACACACACGCTCGCTCACATTCTCTGCCTCTCAGTCACACACACACACAACACACACACTCACCGACACACACAGTGCTATGCAGAGGGACATGTGTTTTTGTTAAGGGCAGTAGTGGATAAATAGCCGAGTGGTGTTGTGGCGAGAGGGGGAGGAGGAGGAGGAGAGGAGGAGGAGGAGGAGGGCCTCGCTATGTGGTGAAGCTCGGAGGGAGGGAGGGAAGGAGTCAGGGACGGAGGGAAGGAGTCAGCGAGCGGCGTTTGACGGCGGCACCGCCGCCGCCGCCGTCAAACGACCGTTATCTACACCGTTATCCAAACAATAACACAACCGCGCCGCCCCGGATGGGAGGTTAATGATTAGCTCGATGTCCTCCTCCCAGTAACTCTACGGAGGCCCACGCCACCAGAAAAAAAGGTTGCGGTCGCTGGATCCTAATCGTGGAGACCTCCTCTCCTCTCCTCTCCTCTCCGGCCGTCCATCCACGTCTAGGAAGTGTCTCGGAACGCCTCAAAGTGCCATTGTTCGTTCGAGCGGCGTCTTGATGTGCTGCGCTTTGTGACGAATGTGTTCCCAACGATGACACATGGAGTCTGAAGTGTGGATCCCTTAAATGGACAAAGAAATAGTAGAGAAGAGAAGGAAAGCGTCTCTCTCTCTGTCTGTCTGTTTTTGTCTTTGTCTCTGACTATTTATCTCTTCTCTCTCTCTCTATCGGTCTCTCTCTCTCTGTTTGTGTCTCTCTCTCTCTCTGTCTCTCCCTTTCTATCTCTTTGTCGGTCCTTTCTATCTCTTCCTCTCTCTCTCTCTCTCTCTCTCTCTCTCTTCTCTCTCTCCCTGTCTGTCTCTCTCTGTCCCTGTCTCTATCTCTGTCCCTGTCTGTCTCTCTCTGTCCCTGTCCCTGTCTCTATCTCTCTCTCTCTCTCTCTCTCTCTCTCTCTCTCTCTCTCTCTCTCTCTCTCTCTCTCTCTCTCTCTCTCTCTCTCTGGTCTCTCTCATCTCCTCTCTCTGTCTGTCTCTCTTCTGGTCCTTGCTGTCTATCTCTTGTCCTGTCTCGTACTCTTCTCTGTCTGTCTCTGCTCTGTCCCTGTCTCTTATCTTCTGTCTGTCTCTCTCTCTCTCTGTCCCTATCTGTCTCTCTCTGGTCCCTTCTTAATCTCGTCTCTCTTGCCCCTGTCCTATCTCTGTCCTCTTTCTGTTCCCGTCTGTCTCTCTGTCTCTCTCTGTCCCTGTCTGTCTCTCTCTGTCCCTGTCTGTCTCTCTGTCCCTGTCTCTCTCCCTGTCCCTGTCTCTCTCTCTGTCCCTGTCTCTCTCTCTGTCCCTCTGTGTCTGTGTCTCTATCTCTCTCTCTCTCTCTATCTCTTCCCCCCTCCCTCTCCCTGTCTCTCTCTCTCTCTCCAGAGAGAGAGAGAGAGAGAGAGAGAGAGAGAGAAGAGAGAGAACTCTTCCAAGTCTTAAAGCAGACACGGCTGTAACGTGGCGGTCGGCCATGTTGAGAACCGTGAGACTCAGTCAACGCATGATAACCCGGAGAGCGTCGCCGCCGGTTACTGTTGTTGTTTGTGTGCTACTTTGTGCTCTTGGGTACTTTTAATGTTCCATAGGCTGTCTTGTATAAACGTTTGCAGCTGGAACCCGTGGGGCAAATTGAAGTCACGCACACACACACACACACACACACACACACACACACACACACACACACACACACACACACACACACACACACGGACACAGCCCACACACACACACACCACAGCCAATGTACTGTACTGTACAACAATGTACTGTAGCCAATGTACCCGTGTGTGTGTGTGTGTGTGTGTGCGTGTGTGTGTGACGTGCGCGTGTGTGCGTGTGCGTGTGTGTGTACTGCAGCCAACGTACTCATTAATCACAGACGTTCGACGGCTTTCAGCAGACCGTTTAGTTTTCCGTAGCCGCGGCTCTACCGGGGATTTGTAACGACGAACGACGAAAGAAAATCGGTAATGACATCAAGACGACCCCGTCAACGCTGCGTACCTTCAGATTACGTCCAAGACGGTACGCCGGTTTACCACAACACCTGACGGCACGCTGGAAACGATCGACGACAGCGGCGGAAGATTTACTGTCAACTCTTTCACAGTTTTACAGTTTGAAGATTTTAATGTTACTTTTGCCGAAATCTGTTGTTTCTGTGCCGCTGCCGTTTCTTTTTTTTACTGTAAAAAGGACAAGAAAAAAAAGCACTGAACCCCCGAAAAAATAAGTACTTCCTATCACCGTACTGCAGTTTTAAAAAGGTACGACCGCACACGTACAAGAGTGTATCTTCTGTGATCCAGATACCCGCTGGAGTTCGTATTTTTTCGAGGCACGTTTGCGTGTTTTTCTAAAAACCGTCGTGATATTCAAAGGCACACGATCACAATCAGAGAACCACACTCAGAAACATTTGACACGACGACGAGGGAGTATTGTTTGCGTTGTTCAATTTTTCAAGTTCGCGTTACACATTGTTCTTCAAAGTTTGTCAGGATAGAAAATATACAACACAGACAAATACAAGAATAAATACGTCATCTCGAAACGTCAGTTGGTCAATTGCTATCAGTCAATCACGTGCATCAATCAATGAATACAAAAAAAAAAACATTAAATATCTATTGGAATACTGAACAATAAAAAACAAAAACCTATCCTGAAAACCTAACCACATCCAAATACTGTATAATACTGATAAAGAACGTCTCTTCTCATGCCTTGAGGAACACCGGAAGTACATTAGTGCCGAGTGGTTCCTCAACCGGCTAATCTCGCTCACTTTAGGGCCTAAAGGTTGCCGTGGTGAGATCAGAGAGCGATCATTTTTGGCCGTAATTTGTTTGTAAATGACAGCGCCGTCCATCAGCTACGAGTGAGAATATCCGCTTCTAGTCGACCACGCCTGCATCTGTATATGAGACCGTTTACATTTTAGATTTTAGATTTTTAACCCATTCTGACCAATCAGGGCGTAGTAGGTCTTCCCCGATTGGTCCGGGGGGGGGGGGGGGGGGAGAGGGGGGGAATCCATCTTGCCTGTCAATCAAATCAATCACAAGCGGTTGGCCCTGACGGTGGGAGAAAAAAAAAAACGTCGGAAGAAAACGGTCGTTTCGTTTCAAGATCTTGTTCTTCTCCACTCTCACAAATCTTACCCAGTGCACCTTTTAAGTTTAGCGTCTAAAAGTGCAAAATCCAAGTATCTGTTATCTCCTTAGAAAAAATTGAATAAACAAAGGACAGAAAAAAAACAAACGTTGAACAATGTGAACGGAGTTTCCTCGCCAAAACAATGCGTCCAGGAAACTATTAGGCTTCTCCCATTGTGTGACGCGCTGGGTGGCGTTTCCTTTCGGCTGGCCATCGCACATCTCCATTCCCCGACAACAACGGAGTGTACTGAACAGTCGCCAGCCTCTAACCGTGGGGAGAGCGAACACATTACACACAGTATATTCATTCCTATCCAAGGAATCTGCCGGTCCCCGCCCCCCCCCCCCCCCCCCCCCTCCCCCACCAAACCGATGCTAAACCACGCCCCCTTTCACTCGCCTCGTTTTTTTAGCTAACACAGCGCCATCAGAATGTCCAGATGTGGCGCGTGGCTGCTAGTTCGGCTGTTGGGCCGCTCCAGCTGCTTGAGCGTTGTGGCAACTCCTTCCCCGCGACGTCCATCTTCTCCGGCGGCGGCAGCAGCGGCGGCAGCGGCGGCGGCGGCGGCGGCGGAGACGGAGGTCAGCCGGTGGCCGCGTCCGCCGTGGAACGCCGGGCTGTTGCAGTCGCCGGAGTCGCCGCCCTTTTGGTGGTGCTGGTTGTTGTTGTTGTTGTTGTTGTTGTTCTTGCTGTTGCTGTGGCTACGGACGCTGCTGCCGGCGGCGCTCTGCCCCAGCTGGTTCTGCTCGGTGCTGAAGTTGGTCCAGTTCTGCTCGCTGGCCTGCCGGTTGTAGTTGCTGCACGAGTTTTGTGCGCACGGCCTCCGCGTCGCCGCCAACGCCACCGCCGTGTCCAGGTTGTAGATCGGCGCCGACGGGTACAGGTACGGCATGCCGCCGCCGCCACCACCTCCGCCTCCTCCGCCTCCTCCGCCTCCGCCGCCTCCTTTGCCGCCTCCTCCGCCTCCTCGCCCCAGCATCTCCACCCGCGGCGGGGCGAAGGTCAAGTTCCTCTCGGGCGCCTTCACGCCGTTCTTGATCCACTTGAAGGAGACGTAGAGCAGCTCCACCAGGTTGAGCAGCAGGGACACCAGCGACACGGCCAGCATGAACACGATGAACACCGTCTTCTCGGTGGGCCGCGACAGGAAGCAGTCGACGGTGTGCGGGCACGGGAAGCTCTTGCACACATAGCGCGACGCCAGCGTGAAGCCGTAGATTTTCCACTGCAGCAGCAGGAAGCCCACCTGTACACGCACACACACGGACACACAGACAGACAGACAGACAGACAGACACCAATTAGACTCCATTATATGCGCCTCAAGCAGCTCAGGAGGTATAAGAGCGGTTGTCTGGCAACAGGAAGGTTGCTGGTTCGATCCCCGGGCTCCTCCCCCTCCTAGCTAAGTGTGGAGGTGTCCCTGAGCAAGAAGACACCACCTAACCCTACCTGCTCTCCTCCTAGCTAATGTGGAGGTGTCCCTGAGCAAGACACCACCTAACCCTACCTGCTCCTCCTCCTAGCTAAGTGTGGAGGTGTCCCTGAGCAAGACACCACCTAACCCTACCTGCTCCTCCTCCTAGCTAAGTGTGGAGGTGTCCCTGAGCAAGACACCACCTAACCCTACCTGCTCCTCCTCCTAGCTAAGTGTGGAGGTGTCCCCTGAGCAAGACACCACCTAACCCTACCTGCTCCTCCTCCTAGCTAAGTGTGGAGGTGTCCCTGAGCAAGACACCACCTAACCCTACCTGCTCCTCCTCCTCCTAGCTATAGGTGGAGGTGTCCCTGAGCAAGACACCACCTAACCCTACCTGCTCCTCCTCCTAGCTAAGTGTGGAGGTGTCCCCTGAGCAAGACGCACCTAAACCCTACCTGCTCCTCCTCCTAGCTAAGTGTGGAGGTGTCCCCTGAGCAAGACGCCACCTAACCCTACCTGCTCCTCCTCCTAGCTAAGTGTGGAGGTGTCCCTGAGCAAGACACCACCTAACCCTACCTGCTCCTCCTCCTAGCTAAGTGTGGAGGTGTCCCCTGAGCAAGACGCCACCTAACCCTACCTGCTCCTCCTCCTAGCTAAGTGTGGAGGTGTCCCTGAGCAAGACACCACCTAACCCTACCTGCTCCTCCTCCTAGCTAAGTGTGGAGGTGTCCCTGAGCAAGACACCACCTAACCCTACCTGCTCCTCCTCCTAGCTAAGTGTGGAGGTGTCCCTGAGCAAGACGCCACCTAACCCTACCTGCTCCTGACGTGTTGGTTGTTACCTTGCATGGTTGCCACCGCCGTCGGTGTGTGAATGGATGAATGTGAGGCAATACTGTGAAGCGCTTTGGATATAAACGCAATCCACTTACCAAATGTACATGAATACATATTTACTGTACATGGAGTCTGAAACATGATTCACTTACATTCACGTATGTTATCAGATCTACCGTCCATTTTTAACCTCTTTTGGAGTTTTGTTTTGAGTCTCTTGAGAGAGACCGATGTCGGCGGAAGCTTACATCGGAAGCCCTCGGCGGGAGGAAAACGCCGCGCAAAGTTTAGCATCAGCTATCAGCAATTGGGCAGAACAAAGGCTAATTGCAGTGGGGTTGCATGCTGCTGCTAACCGGCGCATCTCAACATCTGGTTTGTGTTCGGGGCAAATTAGCCACGGCGAAAAGGTTTTCCGCGCTGGAAGCTCTCTCCCTGTGTTTGTGTTTACAAGCAACAAGCCGAGGTTTATAGTCGCCGACGTCATCGAGGGGGGGAGGTGGACTTGCGAAGGCGAGACACAACCTAAATGTTTGGATAGAAATAAGGTTCAAAAAGAGTTTCAGACGAACCCTGGGACCGTTTACTTTTTCCACGTGGGCCCGTGTGATACATGGACCACGTGGGAGGCTGTTTTAAACGTCATCGGGTTTATTTATGTGTATGTTGGCGTATGCAGGCTGGCTCTGGACCTTTTTTTGGGGGGGGGGGAACCTCGTATTAGTCGCGTAAATTTTTTGTAACAAGCGTGAATGTAAGCAGGGCTGCATTTTTTCCCCCCGCTCCCTTCGGACGTCTATTTCGGACGCTCAAAAAGCGTATTCAGTTTCCGCCTCCGAGCATCGGGCCGGGATTCGTGGTCGACGTCGACGTCGACGTACGGAACATTAAAGTGACCACTCCTCACCTCGAAGGAGGACTTGAGGAGGATGCTGAAGATGTAGGTCCTCAGTAGGGCGCCCTTCATCTTCACCTTGCCGTGCCTCTCCATGCCGTACTTCAACTGATTGGGCACCGGAAAAAAGAACAGACAAATTTCACCAAAATGTTCAGAAATCCAAAAATTCCAAATTCGAAAAAATTTTGACTGATTGACTGATTACTCGTTATCCCCGTGCATGTGTGTGTTACGTAAATTGTTGGGCTGTTTATTGTTGTTGAATCTAGTTATTGTCGCGTCACCGACCGCCGACCAATCGTTCACAACAGTCAGCCTATTGACAAAATAACTGACTAACTCAGTAAATGTTAGTTTGTGTTTGTGTGTGTGTGTGTGTGTTTACGTGATACACACGCAGTCCATCTCCACACCCCAACCGTGCGAGTTCTGCGTCTGTGTACTTATTTGGTGTTGATTACGGAAGCAATACAACGGCGTACAAATCGAGACTCGCCCTAAAGATACAGAAACCCGATCACACGACTTAACACGGACATTTCAAATTCTAGAGTTGAACACAAACAGTCCACAAAGGACTCATCCTGCAGCGGTGACGAGTCAAAGGGACGACGGTCCTTTCCTTAAACGTGCTCCTTAAACGTGCATCTTAAGTGACTTAAGTATTTCCTCGGCGCATTCCCACCTTCCTCAGCTCAATTTTCTGCAGTAACGCCTCCACTTCTTCGCCTTTGCTCTGCAGCTCCCTCAGACGGTCCTCCTTGAGTTGTAACTGGAGAAACACAACAACAACAACAACAACAACAACGTTACAAAAAAACGAACAACGACTTGAGTGACGCGCGCATTGTTCAGGCCCCAGAACGCCCCAAACACACTGACGTCATTGAAAAGAAGGGAGAGTTACTAAAGAGTTGGAGCTGAAACTGCTCTGAAACAAGGGCTTTTGTCATACCATCCGGGGGGAATTTTGGATCAATTTTCAACGGCAATTTCCCTCAAACGTTGGGAAATATTATGCTGCGTGACCAACTCTGGGACAAACCCGCTGCGCAAACACAAAGTGGAAAAATTTACGGGAGCGTTTAAGAGCCTCGTTCATCCCCAAATTCGAGGACAATTCAAGCCGTCGAAAGTCACCGTCAGTAAGATTGACTGAAAAGCCTGATCAGCGTTTTACAGTTCACACGCTGCTTTGTTTGTCCACCAATAGATTGGCCACTCGCATAGAGGCTCTGATTTGCCTCTGAAATTTCCTTAAAACCACGTCAATGAGTTGGTCGGCAACTTTGCGCCGACAAGGTTCCGCGATTTGACTCGACTTTCCTGCCTGTAAGGCAACAGCGGCACGTGTACGTACGCTACACATACACCCCGACATCATTCCCAGTAAGGCCCCCCCTTGTTGTCTTTGACTCTTCTGACAGAATTCCACCGACAATTTCCTGCCGCTATCCGTCAACAGCGTCGCTTTGCTGTTTGCCGACAATTTCCAACCACCCCTCTGGCCTCTTCCTCGCTGGAGGGACCCGTTGGTTTCCTCTGGTTGTTCTGCCGTGACCTCGGGGGGGTTCACAGCTCAGCTCTAGTCTTCAGTGTCCTCTCCTCTCCTGGTCTTCTATGCGTCCACTCGTTGTGATCCATAATAACATCTCGACAGATCTTCTATGACAAATGGAGAAGAGGAACTGACCTCTGAAGAAACAACCCGCGACGGTTTATAGACGCAACACACCCTGTTTTTTGGGGGGATTCTGCTCGAATGTTGTGTTCAAAATTCCTAAACCTTCCTAACCCCGTTAAGCTAGCGCTGAATAGACGTGAGTTGACTCACTCGAGCTAGTTAGTGGGCAGCGAATAGAAAACTACCACTCGCTCTGGAAAAGGCGTTTTTAGCCAGAAGTAGCAGCAGACATCTTGTCGTGAATTCATCCCCACATTTAACATCTTCATACATTTCTGTCGAACATACCACAGACATTTTTAAGAGTTTACTCATGAAGTCTGTGACCGCAAAACAACAATATATATATATATATATATCACAATGTATCATGTAATTTTGTGAGTAATGAGATTTTAGAGTTATAATTTATCGAGGTGAGTCATCTTGTCTTCGACTGGGAACTGGGTGGGGTTGGGATCTCGGGACAGAACGATAAAGGCCTCTGCAGGCTTCTTCCCAAATGCTTGGGAAACCGGCTTCCGACGCTTCTGTTGGGTTCTTTTCGGGGGAAAAAAACACTCTCAGACCGGTGGCTTGGAAAGCCCTCTAAGGCCCGGTAGGTTGACGGACAGCCCTCCTATACTCTAGTACCCCCCCCCCAATATCGGCCAGCTCTGTGGAACTACACGAGGTAGAAGGCAAATTCGGGCGTCCGATTTTGTCCCGATCTCGGAAACACTCCTGAAGTGAGCGTAAAAAAAAAGAAGAGGCCTTCGCTTCCATACCTTCTCCTCCTTGTGCATGAGGTAGAAGACGTGGCAGAGGTACAGCAGCGTCGGCGTGGACACGAAGATGATCTGCAGCACCCAGAAGCGCACGTGCGAGATGGGGAAGGACTGGTCGTAGCACACGTTCTCGCAGCCCGGCTGCAGCGTGTTGCACCGGAACGCCGACTGCTCGTCGCCCCACGCCGACTCCACCGCCGTGCCGATCACCAGGATGCGGAAGATGAAGAGCACCGACAGCCACACCTGCGAGGGGGGGGGGTTATGGTTAGGGTAGACAAAACCGAGGGGGGTGACAAAACCGTCGTCGTATTCGCCCGTAAAACGACGGCGGCGCCAACCATGCAAGGTAAGTTCTTGCTTAGAGGGGGAGGAGCACGGGGATCAAACCAGCGACCTTCCTGTTGCCAGACAACCGCTCTTACCTCCTGAGCCACTGCCGCCCATAGATGTTGATACTGCGCTCATAATTGCACGTCTGCTCTTATCCCAGCTTTTATGCAGACAACCTAGTAATTATGAAACTCGTTCTATTTGCCTCGCAACTATGAATGCTTGAAATCTGCTCTATTCTTATCTTTATGCACCACAGTGATGTATTGCTGTCTCTCTTTTGACAAATGTACTGTTTGTACGCCGCTTTGGATATAATCGTCTGCCAAATGCCCTCAATGTAAATGTAAATGGAGTATGGAGATCGGGGGCTAGAGGATATAGACTGAGTCGCAAGATATAGAACCAGTTATAGAACCAGGCTACGGAGATAGAGGGTTAGAACTACTTTAAAGGTGCTGTAGGTAAGATTTAGTTGCTAGATTTAGCTCATAGTCAGCAAATAGTGAGTCTAAATCACTGTGAGAATATCAACATCGTCTTCGGCTCTCTTTGCACCTTTTAGCCGCGGACAGAGAGACTAAATTCCAGTCCAAGTTGTTCAGCAGCACACAGTGAGAGACAGCTTAAAATAACCACAGGATAGTAATCTGAAAACGCTATCTTACACAATAAGAAGATTGATCGATATTCTGTCGTGTTTCACCATTCGATTCACTTCGATGAACAGGACAGGAGCAGCCCGCAAGTAAAAGTAAATGTACTCGAATCATAATGAAAAGCAGTGCTCAAATCTCCAGTCATCTTTCCACGTACGGTATATCGTTTGAGAGGCCTAAATGTATTTTAAATCCGATTGACTTGCTTTCGTGAAGCTTCTAAGATGATAATAGATCATGATTTCGACGTTTGGACCACTAAAAAACGGGCAAAAACATCCCCGGAGAAAGAACAACGTGAAACTGAGAGTGGATGATAATTTAATCCACGCTGAGTCTGACCTTTCCTCCGGCCGTGGAGTAGGCCTGGACCTTGTCCAGAAGCTTCCCCAAGGCGCTCCAGTCTCCCATCAAGACCGTCGACTGGTCCCATTATCCAATTGAATTGGGGTGGAGAGAGAGAGAGAGAGAGAGAGAGAGAGAGACACACACACACACACACACACACAGAGAGACACGCGCGCGCACACACACACACACACACACACACACACACACACACACACAGAGACACGCGCGCGCACACACACACACACACACACACACACACACACACACACACACAGTCCAATTAGGTGTTTACTACCTTATTGCCTCAGCTATGTACATGAGCATTATATACAAATCAAACAAACAAAAAACCTTTCAAATGAAAAATTCTACTTGGTTATATAGAAGAGAAACAGCGTGTACCATAACTATACACGTGAGAATATAATATACAGTATATACATATACAAAATGGTATGTAGGGTCTTAAAAGTTCACATAAGTCACCATTTAGGCATTTCCATGTCCCCATGTGTCGGCACAAACTCTCACAAAATCTGACAATAAAACCAATTGTTTCAATTCAAAAAAGTCTCTAAAAGTCTCAAAAAGTTTGAAGATAAAGGAAACAGAGTTTTTTTGTGGGTTATTCTATTCTATTATTATAATAGGATGCCATATCTGGGGATAGGGATGGGGGGGGGGGGGGGGGCGGGGGGTTTAAACATTTTTTCACATTCCCCCGTTATGATCAAGCTTAAATATGATTATTATTATTATAATGAAATGAAACGTTTTTATGTCTAAGGTCCTTACCTGAGAGAGAGTGAGAGAGAGAGAGAGAGAGAGCTAGAGACACAGAGAGAGAGGATCCACTCAGGAAAAAAGAAAGGAAAAACGGAGAAAAAACGGAGTCTTCATTCCCACGCAGGATAAAAAGGAAAACACGCAACGCAGAAGTAAAAGACGGTGATCATTCATCTAAACACTGAACTGGGATCACACGTTTCGCGCTCCCGCAGTCTTCCCTCGGCTGTTCCTCGCACTTTTCTCCACTTTTTTCCCTTCACATCATCTCATATTTTCCACTGAGTGTGTGTGTGTGTGTGTGTCTCTGTGTGTGTGTGTGTGTGTCTCTGTGTGTGTGTGACGGTATGCGTCCAAACAGCGCTACAGCCGAGAGCAGGAGGAGGGCGGGACTATATGTCTTATTTTTTATATATAATTATTTATTTTTTATATTATTATTTTTTATACATATTATTTATTTCATTTATTATTATTATTATTATTTCTTCATTATATATACATTTTTTACTTAGTATTTTTTGTACAAAAAAAATTTGTAACCCAGTTTTTTTAAGTTGACTTACTGACCTGTATATATTTTGTTCTTTATAAGTATATTTTAGAAACTCATATTTATACACATGATTGCAATATTGCAGCTTTGTTTACATGTTTCTTTATTCTAGAATATCTATGCTTGTAAATCCACAATTGTAAATTAGATTAGTTTTGTTTTGTGGTATTTTTATTGACCACTCGCTTTGTCAATGTAAATGTACGTTTCCCTGC
>PIJE02001570.1:50000-60000 GCA_002895965.2 Coryphaenoides rupestris | reverse complement strand
AGATCAGATCTTTCGTGATGTGATCTTTATTTTCTTTTTTGGAACGCGTCGTGAACCTGGACCGGTGTCAACGCGACACGTGAGTCGCTGCCGTTGCCTTGGGAACGGTCCAAATCACCGACGGGTGCCAATTTATCCCGTTTCCTCCCTCCTCCCTACCTTGTATCCGAGAGTCAGTCAACACTTTTGACTTGACTCATTCTTATTTATTTCTTTATTTATTGTAAATCTGCAGCCGGGACACTCGACGTCCGGGAGTATCTTTCATTTAATTTTCTGTGTGTTTTCTGGCGGGCGGCGTGTGGGGGTTGGCCAGTTTGGTACCGACCACTGGGTGTGCTGGTAGACACATCTGGAGATACAGTATACTGTCTGTCACTCTGCTGTCCCTGTGGTCCGACTTTATCACGGTAGAGGTCGATCGCTATCGAGGGCGACACAATATGAACAAAAGATGTCATGTCCGGTTATATACAGTATATATGGTTGTATTTGTATCAGGAGGTACCATGGCGATCGCTGACCGATGCGGGGAGGTGATGTTATGAAGGGGATGTGTGCAAATGCGATGCGATGCGATCGATGGGATTGTCTTTTCAAAGCGTCTGCCAGTCTGCCAGTCCTGATTGTGTGTTGGAGAGTACAAAATGGTGACGAACACAGCTTGAGGACAATTTTGTCAAAAAACGGGAACGTTACCCCGGTACGATTTAACAGCGTTTTCACGAGTAGCTGTGGCACATTCGACAGGGTGGAATAGAGTCGCTACAGAGAACAGAAAACAGAAAATGTTTGCATCCAGAAGGCCTCTCCACCGTAACAAGTATATATTTTCACGTTTTAGCAGTTCTATTGAGACACACACACACACACACACACACACACACATACAGACACACACACACACACACACACACACACACAGTAGGCAACGCTACGTAACCATAGTACCATATCTAACCCCAACACATGACAAATGTTAACACCACATCCACGTTTGCGTCACATCGGAGAAGGCAGATTTTTTACGAACGAACCAACGAACAGACACCAGAGAAAAAAAAAACCCTCATCTACTTCCTGTTTCTAGCTTCTGTCGTGAGCGCCGCTACTTCAACGATTTTTTTTATTTTTTTTCGATTTCTGGTTTCCGATTTCTATCGGAACATTCCGGGTCGGAGACGCAACAAACGCAACGATGTTGTCTTTAATATCCTGCTGTTCTATTGATACTATTGTACTTCTAGTACTTCTTTAGCCTTCCCACCGGATATTACGCGATCATATTCCGTTTATCGGGGAAGTCTGTGGTAATTGTCGCAATCAATTTCTCAACTTTAGACTTTTTTGCGAATTTTGCACTCCTCGTGACAAAACGGACAAAATTATTTTTGAGCTTGACTGAATACCAAACGGCACCGCGAATATACCGAGGTGGTCCGCAAAACACCCACAACTCAACCCATCCACCATGATCCGCCAAGCTGCTAACAAAGAACAGGGCGGGGGGTGGGGGGGGGGCCGACAGAAATCGGAATTTCTGGTTCTTCCGGGCTCAAGGAAGTAAAAGTCGCGGTCTATGTTTTTTTTCGTCAGGAGTCCACCGTCAGGATTTTCCCCGCACGCAGGCGTCGGTGCGAAACCTGGGAAGAAAAACGGGCGTTCGTAAGTGGACCCTCAGAACGACACAGCAAGACTTTTATATCCTTGAACCCGGGGCGTTTCTATTCGCACTTATAGAACGTAAACCGTGAAACCAGAGCTGGAGTATCTCTCAGGGAGCAGGTCCGATGTTCTTTTCTCTGTCACAGTGTTCTGGCTGTTTTGTGTTCTCCGTGTGTGTGTGTGTGTGTGTGTGTGTTTAACGATGTATTTGGTTTCGTTTCAAGGCGGTCAACACTTGCTGCCATGCGGTTGCATCACGTCGTCGTGCCAAATTATGATGTCGTCTCTCGACTTTGCGTTTTTTTTTTTTCTCTGCGTGTTTTAGCGCGGCCGCACCGCGACAGTTAGTATGGTCTTTTGGAGAAAAAAAAAAACTAACCTAAAACACAAGGAAATACAGCACAAATATAGATCTATATGTAGATATAGACGGTATATACGGTATATAGACAACCAATCTAATGGTTATTTTGTGGTGAAGTCGGCACGCTGTGAGGCAGGCTCCATTGTTTTACCCTGTGTGAATCCAGACATTATCATTCGACCTCGTATATATACACACACCGTGCGTTCCAGCTATAACGGAGAAAGGCATGTCGTAAAAAAATGATCTCGTAACAGCAATTTCAATATTTGTCAACTTTTTTTTTTTCTTCCTTTCTCTCCTCTACGTTGTTTGAGTTAAGAATAACTCAAAACATGCTAACACCGTCGGCTTGGCTACATCGGACTCATCGGACTCATCGGACTCATCCTGCACGCTTTTTTTGCCGCACACACATTACCTCTCGTGGCGGAAAAAAAAACCGCGACAATCGCAAATGAAAAAACCGCTCCACACCGCTAAACACGTGACGCTGTAACACAACAATGTACGCAAAAACGCAATAAGAATGGTCAATGCGGCGGAATTTTTTTTTGGGATCGTTTTCGATATCATCGCCAGCGCTAAAGACACAAAGACATTGAGCTTCATTAAACACTTAAAACAATCTTGACCGAAAATACAGTTGGTTTGACGACATATCACTCCGAATAAATAACGACGTCGTTAACGCAACGTTACCCTCTTTAGTTTTTCAGGCGTTGAACATTTTACTAGGTTTTGCATAGATTATTGCGTTACGAGCAATCGCTTAACGTTGAAAGTCACTTTTAAACTCGTCAGCGCGTTCAACGCGTCATCGTAAACGCTATGCTAACGCTACGAGTCGCTCCAGAAGCCGAACGTACGCCATCGGCTGACGTTGAGGGCGAGAGAGAGAGCGACGGACAAAGAGAGAGAGAGAGAGAGAGGTAGAGGACCTCTGAGAGGCCTGTGGTTTGTACGACAATCTATACAGAAGATTACAAGTGCTGTGTGTGTACGTTCAACAACGACCGATTAGCTCTTCTTAATAATCGGAATAATGCAGTGATATGCTTTCAAAAACTGAAAAGAAATCATTTTAAATATTTCCTGCATTTCCGAAAAATAAAAAAAATTAAAGATAATGTGATTCGCAAAACAAGGCCTTTCTCTGTGTTTTTTGATTATTTTTATGGACATTCCTTTGGAAAATGATGTCCAAAAAAAGTGCAATTATACAATATCTAAATTAATTCAACGATTAAATTGCCATTGGCCACAGTCTTTAGTACGCGAAAGTGAGCGTGTGCCTCCGAACTCACTTTTTAAATTTAAATGAACTTAAAACGCAAAATTGAACACGTTATCGGAGAGGGTGACTCGGTGTAGTGTGTGTGTGTGTGTGTGTGTGCGTGGTCGTGTGTGTGTGTCTGGTACTTCCGTGAAGCAGCGACCAGAGAAAGGCAACAAAAACAATCGAACCCAAATCTAATCGTCTTCCGACACTTCGGATTCTTCCAGATTGTCACGTGATCGCCACCGACCCAAGACCCACGTCAGTCTTGGTCTCGAGGAGTTCGCTCGTTAGTTCGTAGGTTAAAATAAAAATAAAGGCATTCCGTCGTCCCACACGATCACATGACCGTCGTCGGGCCAATCACGGGAACCCCACGTGTGCGTCGTCCTCCTCCCCTTCCCACGTCTGTGTTGCCGGCGGCGACGTCGTCTCTCATCGCTCACAACGCTTCGCCGGTTTCCTGTTCATCAATTCGTCTCCCCATTTGGGGAGGTTGGGGTGGGCGGGGTTATGTCCGGTCCTTGCTGGGCTTGCAGACGGGTTTCCCGCCGTTCATCACCAACGGCCCGCTGGTTGTGCTTTTCGTCGACGCCCCCGCCGCCGCCGCCGCCGCTGGTGCTAGCGCTACGTTCTTAGCTGCCGCCGCCGCCGCTGCGCTCTTAGCCGCCGCTGCCGCCGCGCTCTTGGCCGCCGCCGCGCTTTTAGCCGCAGCGGCGCCGACGTCGTGCAGCGACGGTTCGCGGTACATGGCGACTGGATGAAAGAGAGAGAGTGAAAGAGAGAGAGACAGAGAGAGAGAGAAGAGAGAGAGAGAGAGAGAGAGAGAGAGAGAGAGGAAACCTTTTACTCAGCAGCATTTACTAGCACGCTACGCTAAGCTAACTACCGCCTTCCAACGGCTTTGGCAGGACGTGAGGATAATGAGACATGCGCACGCCTAGCCTAGCATTACACCGCGCTACGCTAAGCGACGTTAAGCTACGTCGATGGACTCGGGCAAGCAAAATGCACGTCTAGCCCACAGCGCTATCATCGCACCGCGCCACGCTAGGCTACGCTAAGCTCACCGCCACGCCACGCCCGCCCAGGCCCCGCCCAGGCCCCGCCCACACCTCGCCCCCACACCTTCGATGGGCTTGGGCAGGAAGTGGGCGGCGGGCTTCGTCTTCTTCACCCGGTTGCCCTTCATGGGCTGGCCGTCCTTGCCGAGGCCCAGGAACCAGGCCCGGCCCGACTCCTGCTGGCGGTACAGCATGGAGCTGTACACCACGTAGTAGTTCTCAAACACCGACTCCTTGAACTTACACTCGGCCGTGAACAGCTCCTGGAGGAGGGGGAGGGAGGGAGGGAGGGAGAGAGAGAGGGAGAGAGGGAGGGAGAGAGGAGGAGAGAGGGAGAGAGGAGGAGGGAGAGAGAGAGAGAGAGGGAGAGAGGGAGAGAGGGAGGGAGAGAGAGAGGGAGAGAGGGAGGGAGAGAGAGAGGGAGGGAGAGAGGGAGAGAGAGAGAGAGAGAGAGGAGAGGAGAGAGGAGAGGAGAGGGAGGGAAGAGAGAGAGGAGGGAGAGAGAGAGGGAGGGAGAGAGAGGAGAGAGGGAGGAGAGAGGGAGAGAGGGAGGGAGAGAGATAGAGGGAGGAGGGAGGGAGAGAGAGAGAGAGGGAGGAGGGAGGGAGAGAGAGAGAGAGGGAGAGAGAGAGAGAGAGAGGGAGGGAGCGATAGAGGGAGAGAGGGAGAGAGAGGGAGAGAGACATAGAGAGAGAGTTTCATGACTATTTTCTTATTATAATGTGATTTCAAATATCAATCAATACATTTTCTACATCAGTTTTTTCATTGAGTCCATCAAGTACAAAATAATTATAATTAGAAAGTCAATAAATTGCCGTAAAGGTGATTTAAAGGTTTAAAGGTGATTTAAAGGTGATTTAAAGGTGATTTAAAGGTGATTTAAAGGTGCTGTAGGTAAGATTCAGGAGTTATTATTGGTCACTTGTAAGAAATGCTACAATAGAGACAGAGCAGGATCAATAATTTGATCGACCCACTTGGCCCAGAATTGAATGAACACATTTATTGTCCGAAGACAAAGAGAAACAACCTAATTCAGGACGTAAACCGGCTTCTTGTCAGCGTTTTATGATCAAAATGCCGAACTTATATTCATCAGGAACGCCTTCATTGACGAAGAAATCAACATTTCCTCACGAGTAATATTAAAGTGACGTGCAGGTTCCTCAGCTCGTGGTTGTGTGTTTGCGACATAATGGAGAATGTAAAGGTGTGTGTGTGTCAAAAGAAACACAACATATCCACACTACACACGACGCACACTGACAGTATGTCTGATATTGTTCCATTTACGGTTAATATTACGATTCCGTCTTCGAAACCAATGTGGCAAATTGATCAATTAAGATATCTGATCAATTGTATAAATAACAGGACAGGATGACACCGCTGTCTAGACCGTCGTTTATCTGGTTCCGGGAGGAGGAGGGGGCGGAAGAGGAGGAAGAGGAGGTGGACAGCTTTCTCTCTCTCTGTCTCTCTCTCTCTCTGTCTCTCTCTCGCTGTCTCTCTCTGTCTGTCTGTCTCTCTGCCCTCTCTCTCACCTCACTCTCTCTCTGTCTCTCTCTCTCCGCCCTTCTCTCTCTCCCTCTCCCCCCCCTCTCTCTTTTTCTTCCCTTGTCTCTCTCTGTCTCTCTCTTTTGCTCCCCTTTCTCTCTCTATCTCCCCCCGTCTCTCTCCCCCTTTTCTGTCGCTATCTATCGCCGCCCTCTCTCTCTATCTCCCCCTTCTGTCACCTCTCTCCTTCTCTCTCTCTCTCTCCATCTCCCCCTTTTCTCACCTCTCTCTCTCTCTCTCTCTCTCCCCCCCCCCCCCCCCTCTCTCTCTCTCTCTCTCTCTCTCTCTCTCTCTCTCTCTCTCTCTCTCTCCACTCTCATAGCAACAGGACGAGGCACCAAGTGATGGGAAAGTGGCGTCGCCGTGGCAACCGACGCCACACTGGGGACCGGTTGCAGCGGGGATCACACTGCTGGCCGGCAGAGGGGCTCACGCACACACACACACACACACACACACACACACACACACACACACACACACACACACACACACACACACACACACACACACACACTTTTGTGAGTTTGGTTCGGTCTGCTCTTGTCAAATCAATTTTTCAATTAATTGATTTCAATCAATTGATTCAATAATAATATGATTGATTCATTGCATTTATTTAGCACTTCACATTGTGTGTGTGTGTGTGTGTGTGTGTGTGTGTGTGTGTGTGTGTGTGTGTGTGTGTCTCTGAGAGCCACCGATACCATAGATGGCGGAGCAAATGTGTGTTTTACAGAAAATATTGCAGAACAAACCATTTGAAAGACACACAGCTGAACTGACGTCATGAATGGCCGACGTGTGTGTGTGTGTGTGTGTGTGTGTGAGTGTGTGTGTGTGTGTGTGTGTGTGTGTGTGTGTGTGAGTGTACATATGTGTATGTGTTCCTAGCTCTGTGTGTGTGCATGTGTGTGTCAAAAGTGTGTGTGTGTGTATGTGTGTGTGTGTGTGTGTGTGTGTGTGTGTGTGTGTGTGTGTGATGTGTGTGTGTGTGTGTGTGTGTGTGTGTGTGTGTGTGTGTGTGTGTAGTGTGTGTGTGTGTATGTGTGTGTGTGTGTGTGTGTGTTATGTGTGTGTGTGTGTGTGTGTGTGTGTGTGTTATGTGTGTGTGTGTGTGTGTTTATGTGGTGTGTGTGTGTGGTGTGTGTGTGTATGTGTTCGTTGCTCTGTGTGTGTAGTGTGTGTGTCAAATGTGTATGTGTGTGTGTGTGTGTGTGTGTGTGTGTGTGTGTATGTGTGTGTGTGTGTGTGTGTGTGTGTGGGAGTGTTTGTTGCCTCTACATCACTGATTATCACATCACTAATTACCCAGAGGGATTGTGGGTAAAGACAGGCTGCTGGGTAGAAGAATGGAAGTGTGTGTGTGTGTGTGTGTGTGTGTGTGTGTGTGTGGTGTAGGGGTTGTGTGTGGGCGGGTTTTAAACCATAATTATAATAAACAATGAAGTCAACACACAAAAGGCAACGCACAACACACAACACACAAAGTGTGAGACTCAGAATCCGGACAGCTGAGTCAGTGATCTCCTTTAAGTCCCTTCCTAAGACACACTTTTCTCGGAGAGCCGTTCTTCCTGATTTAGCCTGAGTTTTAATATCTGTTATCTGTCTTTTATTTGTTTTATTTCTGTATTGGTTTTATTGGTTTTATACACCACACATGTTTAACTGTCTTCTTAAAATGTTCTACGACTTGTCTGTTCTATTTCGCCGCCCTTGTAAAGCACTTTGTAATCGTGGAATTGAAAAGTGCTCTATAAATACAGATTATTATTATTATATTAAAGATGATTAATGAAGAGTTGATTATATGTGTGTGTGATTGGCGGTGACACGCTGGAAAAACTGGAAGTTTAACACTGTTGAGGTGACAACAACAAGCTACACACACACACACACACACACACACACAGACACACAGACACACACACAGACACACACACACACGCACACGCTTGCACAGACACAGCGCCTGCTAGCTCAGCACGACTCGTAATTATCACGTAGTGACTGATCTCACGACGAGATAAGTGCTGGAAGAAAACAAACAGAAAGTTGTGCGCAAAATGTAATTATACTGAAGTGAGAATGAGTCCAATTCCTTCTCCCGCTGTCTCACCCTTTCTCTCACCCTTTCTCTCTCCTGTTTGCATCGCTGTTATATTCTCCCTCGGTCCAAGACGCGCTCTCTGTGTGTGTGTGTGTGTGTGTGTGTGTGTGTGTGTGTCTGCGCTCACCGAGCAGTAGAGGTGACCCTCTGCGTTCATGGCGATGTAGAGTCCCGTCTTCACCGACTGGATGGCGACGACTCTGAGACCCACGGGGATCAGGTTAAACAGAGCTACACACGCACACGCACACACACACGCACACGCACACACGCACACACACACACACACACATGCACACACATGAGAAATTTAACAAAACACGCCATCTAAACCATGTGAGTGTGTGTGTGTCTGTGTGTACGCATGTGTGTGCATGTGTGTGTGTGTGTATGCTTGTGTGTGTGCGTGTACGTGTGTGTGCGTGTGTGTGTGTGTGTGTGCATGCGTGTGTGTGTGTGTGTGCCGTACTAACAGGAGTTGCTGTTGTCCTCCGTGGTTCCGTCCAGAGTTCCGTCCTGCCCCACCTGCAGGTAGAATCCGTGTCTGCAGAACAGTCGGGTCACGATCCCCTTGAGCTGGGGTTCTGCACGACCACAACACACATGGTGGTCACGTGGAGGTCACGTGGTGGTCACATGGTGGTCACATGGTGGTCACATCACATGAACGTCAACCTGGTTTTCCTCTCCAAGATTCTGCCGCTGACACTTTTACTTTATGCGAATGCATCTCTTCTTATATTTACATTTAACATTTTACATTGAGGGCATTTGGCGGATGCTTTTTCAGTCCAAAGCGACTTATTAGTTTGACAATAAGTACGTTTCGCATCGTGGGGGGGCGTGGCTTGGCCTTGGCGGCTCCACCCTCTGATGCGGTAGCCCCATATAAGGTGATGATGCTCACGGGTTCGATTCCCTGTGTTGCGTGACATTCCCTCTCTCTTTCAATGTATACGGTATATATACTGTATATTTACTGTATATCATGTAAATTGAAAGATATATATATACACAGTATATATATATTGAGCAAATTCACTGAACTGTGTCAGACAGCGTGGCTTCAGCTCCAGCCTCTGGTGTTATGCCTGACCTCTGACCTCTGACCTCCGCTCAGACATGTACGGGCATTGATATCTTCCCCCCCCCCCCCCCCCCTCCCCGTGGTATTAAACACGATTAAAACACCTCTGTTGCCATCACCTCCTCCTCTCTGATGGATGCTGAGGGCTTTGTTTCCACGCAAACGCACCTGCGCGTGGATTACAGGCACGCACACGCACACACACACACACACGACACACACACACGCACACACACACGCACACACACACACACACACACGCACACACACACACGCACACGCACACACTGTGTCTCTCACACACACACAAACACAAACACACACAAGGGGAATCCACCCTCCTGTCGCTAGGGTGGATGAAGTGTGTGTGTGTGTGTGCGTGTGTGTGTGCGTGTGTGTGTGCGTGTGTGTGTGTGCGTGTGTGTGTGTGCGTGTGTGTGTGTGTGTGTGTGTGTGTGTGTGCGTGTCTCCCTCCTGCCAGCGGAGGACAAAGTCAGAACAAGTCGAACATAACGAACACGTCGACACCTTGACAGGTGTGTTGTTGGGGGGGGCGGGGGGGGCGTGGCCTATGCGTGGGACCGCCGGCAACGTTTAACCAATCATCTCACCGTCATGTTTATTATGCAATAAACGTGTTGGTATTCATACTCCACTTTATGTGCCACGTGACGACCGTCCAGTGACATCACAAGTGGGAACGTCCACCTACCTAGATGTATGATGACTAGATCAGTCTACCAGCCTACCCAGTGGACCGTACTGTACTGTACCGACAGGTCAACTGATCTAGTCAGCATGCATCCAGGTGGACATTCCCACTTGTGATGTCACTAGACGGCGGTCACATGGCAATTGTGAAACGGCT
>PIJE02001570.1:40000-45000 GCA_002895965.2 Coryphaenoides rupestris | reverse complement strand
CCAACACCCTCACCCACACCCACACCCTCACCCACACCCTCACCCACCCTCCTCAGGTCGAGTCTGGAGCTCTCCGTGTGGGTTTCGGGGGTCTTTTTTACGCACAGATCAGCCCGCTGGCGTCTCCTCTCCTCTCCTCCTCCTCCACCTCCTCCTCCTCCTCCGGAAAGCACCACCCTCAACCTCACCCACCCTCACCCACACCCACACCCTCACCCACCCTCCTCAGGTCGAGTCTGGAGCTCTCCGTGTGGGTTTTGGGGGTCCTGTTTACGCACGGATCGGAGACCCTTCAGTGGAGACGTGGAGACGGTGGTCGCGGTCGCCGCCGCCGCCGCCGCCTTCTGACGTCACATCACGTCCAGCCGAGCCGAGGCGTCAAATGCCGCCGCGTCTGCCGCTCCGGCGGAGATCAACAACGCGCAGCGTGTGCCCGTGTGTGTGTGTGTGTGTGTGTGTGTGTGTTGCCAGAAAGCGGGGAGACTTGTTGTGTTGTTGTTGTTGTGTTGTGTTGTGTTGTGACAAGAGGAGTCGCTACGTAGGACTCTGTGGAGTCTGGACAGCCCACACACACACGCTCACACACGACACACACACACACACACACACCAACACACACACAACCACACCACACACACACACACAGCTCAGCCACAGCAGCACACAACATCACACGGACACAGCTCAGCACACACACAACAAACACACAGAGCTCTCTCTCTCTCTCTCTCCTCCTGCCTCCTCTCTCTCTCTCCATCTCTCTCCTTCTCTCACACAACACTCTCTCACACACCTACATCGTCATCCACACTCTCTGCTCTCTCTCTCTCTTCCCTCTCACAGACACACACACACACACATTATTTATTTATACACGTGGCATCTTTGAGTTTAATACAAAGACAATAAAAGACGTACAGGCAACCCAACAACACACATTGCTCCAGCAACAGGCCTAGCAACCAAACCACACAATAAGCCTCCATATTCTATATATTCTATATATTCTATATATTCTATATATCAGACATGTCCTAATGACAGACTGACAGGTCTGCCCACACGCCAGGACACAGACTGTGGCGTACAGAGAATATGAGCCCACATGTTACACAAGATACAGGATATTAAATGACCCGGGAGACGGAAGTATACGTTGGGGCCTATGGGTGGAGAGAGGGTATCGCTGGAATTACTGAACCTCAAACATGTGTAACAGGGACTTCATTGTATAGAGGCCCGGAGAGGTCTAGGTTTTACTTAAATGTAACTGTTATGTTTTTAACTGTTGTTTTTAAATAAAAAATACAGGCCTAAATTACCATCAGCCTAAGATATCATGAGTCAATCAGGTCAGAATGTTATTTAAAATGTCGCTTCAGCGCCATGGACGGCGTGGATATCTTCGTCGAGCATTTAGCGTGATAACTGATTATATAACATATATATATATATCGTCGATATAAAGTCACACAAATATGTCTGACTGAGGGCTCAAGGCTTGTTAAAGGGGCCCCTAGTATAGCACCGTGGCCGTGGCTGTCCACCGAGATGGACGCCGACGAGATCAGTCTGCCGTGCCGTGCCTACTACCCAGTGGAGCGTACCAACTGGTACAAACCCGAGCTACCGTACGGTAGTCAGCGGACGTCTCCCACTTGTGATGTCACCGCCGTGGAAATTTGGGTCACGCGGTAATCGTTTTTTGAAACTCGCTCGTTTTTCAAAATGCGACGCCTGTGGGTACTACAGGGCCCCCTTTAAACTTCATCTTCATCACTGATAGGCCACACGTAGGGCTTCAGCACAATTTCACATTGGCGACGGTAAAAAAAAAACGTTTTCCTTATCGTCGACGCACGGAACGGCTTTTAAAAAATGCATGGCGTGTACAATCCCTCGTCGTGTACAGTAGCGTGACGGCGTGCTCGGGTTACCGAACGGTAGACTTCCACCGCGCCTACACTTCTATCGTGTCCAATTTATTCACGACCTACGCGGTGAATAGTTTCAAATGTACACCCTTGCGTAACCCGGACCCTAATAGATGCCTCCACGCCCCCTAAGGCCTGTAGAATAGTTTCACTTGATTACTGTGTAGCTGCAAGTTGTACAAACAAGTAATGTACGACTAATCGTCGCGATATTTTTATTTTATTAGGCCTATTACTTCCAGTTGGGAATGCCAGAGGTTTTGCAAATCCAGACAGACTTCGGTCACTGATTGGAAAATAGAAGAATATATAAGAATATAAGAATATAACATATTGTGCTCGCCGCTGACGCTTTGAATGTGGTTTTCACGGGATTCTGCAATTTCAACGGATGTTGTTAGACACCTCTAACGCTGCGTCCATCTTATAACACAGATCCAATACTGTAACACACACAAGCCACCTCCATTCTGTGACGGCGGGGCGTCTGGTTGGTCGAGGGCCCGACTAGAATGTTCCTCCGTGTCCGTGGGACTCCGTGGGTCGTTGCCGATGGTTACAATTTTGTCGGAACCGAACATTTCCTTTTTTTCTTCTCTCTTTGTCTCCTGTTCTCCTGTGAACCCTCTCCCTTTTTGAATTAGCATAATAAGAGTGTGTGTGTGTGTGTGTGTGTGTGTGCGTGTGTGTGTGTGTTCTGTCTCTTGTCTCGTCTCTCTCTCTCTCTCTCTCTCTCTCTCTCTCTCTCTCTCTCTCTCTCTCTCTCTCTCTCTCTCTCTCTCTCTCTCATCAAATCTTGTCTCGTGTCTCTCTCTCAAGTATAATGATGAGATGGATTCTCCGAGGTGTTTGTTGATGGTGGTGAGGAAGTGTTGTGCATGGACCGACTTTGTGTGTGTGTGTGTGTGTACATGTGTGTACGTGTGTGTATGTGTGTGTGTGTGTGTGTTTGTGTGTGTATGTGTGTGTGTGTGTGTTTGTGTGTGTACGTGTGTGTGTGTTTGTGTGTGTGGAAGAAAATACTGCAGTGGTAGAACCGTCTGTATGACAGTCGGTGGGGGTTGGGGGTGTGTGTGTGTGTCTGTCTGTGTGTGTGTGTGTGTGTGTGTGTGTCTGTCTGTATGTGTGTGTATGTGTGTGTGTGTCTGTGTGTGTCTCTCTGTCTGTCTGTCTGTGTGTGTGTGTGTGTGTGTGTGTGTGTGTCTGTCTGTGTGTGTGTGTGTGTGTGTGTGTGTGTGTCTGTGTGTGTCTCTCTGTCTGTCTGTCTGTGTGTGTGTGTGTGTGTGTGTGTGTGTGTGTGTGTGTGTGTGTGTGTGTATGTGTGTGTGTGTGTGTGTGTGTGTGTCTGTGTGTGTCTCTCTGTCTGTCTGTCTGTGTGTGTGTGTGTGTGTGTGTGTGTGTGTGTGTGTGTGTGTGTGTGTGTGTGTGTGTGTGTGGCGCCGCTGTCCTTGGTGCTGAATCCGCATGATTGTCAATACAGAGAGCTTTAAAGGGCCACTAAATGTGGGCCACTCAACTTAAAATATGGACTTCTTAACTTAAAATGTGGGCTAGTTAACTTAAATGATGGCTAGGCTGACTTAAGTTAAAATATGGTCTACCTCACTTAAAATAGGGTCTTCTTAACTTAATATATGGGCTTTTTAACAGAATGATGGCTAGGCCTACT
The DNA here is from genome assembly GCA_002895965.2 of Coryphaenoides rupestris. Lineage (NCBI taxonomy): Eukaryota > Metazoa > Chordata > Actinopteri > Gadiformes > Macrouridae > Coryphaenoides > Coryphaenoides rupestris. Next base: position 41,397 of record PIJE02001570.1, on the reverse strand, counting down.
TCACTTCAAATATGGCCTACTTATCTTAAAGTATGGGCTTCTGACTTAAAATATGGGCAATTTAACTGAAACAATGGCTAGGCCTACTTAACTTAATATATGGGCTTCTTAACTTTAAAACATGGCCTGCTTAACTTCAAATAAGGCCGACGTAACGCAAAATATGGGCTTCTTGACTTAAAACATGGGCTATTTGTGTGTTTAAATATCGTCCATTTACTGTCATATCTTTTCATTGTGTGTATAGTGTAATAATGTATAGCTAATGCAATAAATAAAGAAATAAAGAAAGAAATAAAGAAACTATACCTCATGTTTGGTGCTTTTATTTTGTGTGGGGGGGTATTTTTTTTTACGCGTTTGCTTTTATTTCGAAGGCACACCGGACGTACAGGTCGTGCTAAGTGACGCCGACGCGGGCTTCACACACACACACACACACACACACACAGCAGCGGTTTTAAAAGCTCATTCTTTGTCTTTTTAAGTCGCTTTTTATTTTTTAAAACCAAAGGTAAGGCAGTGAGTGAACTACAACTATGGCGCCCATTTGTGGTCAGTCGCCTTGAACGTAAATGTCTTTTCTGTGCGTCTTTATGTTTCCTCCTGTTAGCTGCCTCTGGTGACATGGAGCGATGCTTCGGGTAGGAGCTAACAGGCTAATGCTAACGCTAATGCTATGCTAATGCTGTGCCTATGCTAATGCTATGCTAATGCTATGTGCTAGAACTAGCCTGTGAGCTACTTGGCTGACCTCATGATGCATTTCAACTAAAACGCTTTTATCGCATCTTAAGTGCGTTGCTGTCTGTGTGGTTGATACCGTAACTCATGTAATGTGGGGGAGCCCAGCCCCCCCATTTAGTCCCAACCGTATTACACTGAAAAGCTTTTATCGCACCAGCATCAGTGGGTTGTTGTTGTTGTTGTTGTTGTGTATCTTAAGTGCGGTGGTGTCTTTTAAGTGTGGTGCTGTAGGACACCTGGGAGCTAGTCCTCGTACCGTAACTCGTATAATATGGGAGCCCATTTAGTCCCAAACGTATTTCACTTAAACGCTTTTTATCACATCAGCGTCAGATCACAACATCAGTGGGTTGTTGTTGTTGTTGTTGTTGTTGTGTGTGTGTCTCTTAAGTGCTGTGGTGTCTCTTAAGTGCTGTGGTGTCTCTTAAGTGCTGTGGTGTCTCTTAGGTGCTGTGGTGTCTCCTAAGTGCGGTGGTGTCTCCTAAGTGCGGTGGTGTCTCCTAAGTGCGGTGGTGTCTCTTAAGTGCTGTGGTGTCTCTTAAGTGCTGTGGTGTCTCCTAAGTGAGGTGGTGTCTCCTAAGTGCGGTGGTGTCTCCTAAGTGCGGTGGTGTCTCCTAAGTGCGGTGGTGTCTCCTAAGTGCGGAGTGCGG
>PIJE02001570.1:30000-35000 GCA_002895965.2 Coryphaenoides rupestris | reverse complement strand
CGATGCTTCGGGTAGGAGCTAACAGGCTAATGCTAACGCTAATGCTATGCTAATGCTGTGCCTATGCTAATGCTATGCTAATGCTGTGTGCTAGAACTAGCCTGTGAGCTACTTGGCTGACCTCATGATGCATTTCAACTAAAACGCTTTTATCGCATCTTAAGTGCGTTGCTGTCTGTGTGGTTGATACCGTAACTCATGTAATGTGGGGGAGCCCAGCCCCCCCATTTAGTCCCAACCGTATTACACTGAAAAGCTTTTATCGCACCAGCATCAGTGGGTTGTTGTTGTTGTTGTTGTTGTGTATCTTAAGTGCGGTGGTGTCTTTTAAGTGTGGTGCTGTAGGACACCTGGGAGCTAGTCCTCGTACCGTAACTCGTATAATATGGGAGCCCATTTAGTCCCAAACGTATTTCACTTAAACGCTTTTTATCACATCAGCGTCAGATCACAACATCAGTGGGTTGTTGTTGTTGTGTGTCTCTTAAGTGCTGTGGTGTCTCTTAAGTGCGGTGGTGTCTCTTAAGTGCGGTGGTGTCTCTTAAGTGCTGTGGTGTCTCTTAAGTGCTGTGGTGTCTCTTAAGTGCTGTGGTGTCTCTTAAGTGCTGTGGTGTCTCTTAAGTGCTGTGGTGTCTCTTAAGTGCTGTGGTGTCTCTTAAGTGCTGTGGTGTCTCTTAAGTGCTGTGGTGTCTCTTAGGTGCTGTGGTGTCTCTTAAGTGCGGTGGTGTCTCCTAAGTGCTGTGCGGTGGTGTCTCCTAAGTGCTGTGCGGTGGTGTCTCCTAAGTGCGGTGGTGTCTCTTAAGTGCTGTGGTGTCTCTTAGGTGCTGTGGTGTCTCTTAAGTGCTGTGGTGTCTCTTAAGTGCTGTGGTGTCTCTTAGGTGCTGTGGTGTCTCTTAAGTGCGGTGGTGTCTCCTACAGGACATCTGGTAGCTGTAGTCTGTCCTCATACCGTAACTCATATAATATGTGAGCCAATGTCACCCAATGTATTCTATTATAGGCTTTTTATATCGGGTATTGTCACTGGTTTTCAAGCCACACTATACTGAAACCACTAGAATGATGCTTTGTACGCACGCCTGCTTTCATTTATTCATTTTCATGTTCACCCCTGAGTTTCAGTGTATGCATGTAGAACTGCATACCTAGACATGCTGTGTGTGTGTTGTCTATTATTATCATATCTATATAATATCTAGTTGCTAATAGTTAGGCTTAGATCTAGGTGGGTACACTTGTATTTGTAAAAACAATAGTCTTTACAGGCTTTGTTGGTGGTAGTGGTGCTGCTGCCGCCAAATATATGATGCTAAATATGATGATTATAGCAGTAATGGTCTTTTTTTGTACATTTAAGTGAGTATTACTTCAAAGTTTATATCATAGTTTATCCTTCCTAAATGAGATGTATTATACCACCACCAGGTGTGAGCGTGATTAGCCCTCCCAAGCGGTTTCAGAATCTCCGGTTTTTGACATCACAAGTGGGAGTGTGTGTCCACCTAGATGTACGCTGGATAGATCAGCCTACCAGCCTACCCAGTGGACTGTACTGTAGCAACTGGTGGGCTGATCTATCCACCATACATCTGGGTGGACGACTCTCCCACTTGTGATGTCAGCAACCGGACATTCTGAAACCGCTTGGGAGGGCAGATCACGCTCACACCTGGTGGTATAATAGGAGTCTTTTTACTCATATTTTTTTAACGTGTGGCCAAGCAGCACATGTTGTTGTTGTTGTGTGCTTCTTGACGTAGACAACAATCGACCTCTGACCTCTCCTCTTCCTCATAAGTGTCAGCAGCAGCAGCGGCGGCGGTGGCGCCGGTGGTGAGAACTCGACCACGCCTTCCCTCCCCGACCCCCGCCACCCGCCTCCGCCCTCTCCCTCTCCTCTGGCGGTGTCGGCCCCGCCTCCCGTCCCGGCTCCGCCCGCCACCTCCCCGACCCCGCCCCCGCGCCCCGGGAGGCCGCGGAGCCCGGCGGCGGCCATGTTGGACGTGAGCAAGTGGCCGCTGTTCAGCCTGCTGGGCGCCAAGGAGACGGCGGCCGTGCGGCAGGCCTGCGTGTTCGGAACCTCCGCCAACGAGGCCGTCTACGTCACGCACAACAACGAGGTGTGTGTGTGTGTGTGTGTGTGTGTGTGTGTGGGGGTGGTGGGGGGGAGGGGGTGGGTGGGGGGGTGATGGGGTGAGGGAGGGTGGTGGGGGGGGGTGAGGGTGGAGAACATACCTGCGCTGGAGCGAGCAATCACCAGAGAGGCACCAAAAGGAGGGCGGCGGAACGACGCAGCCGAGGACCATACGACAGGGAGGTCAGTGGCGAACAAAAGGAAAGAGGGGAGCAGACAGAGGGGCGAAAGGGGCGCTATGGCACTGGGATAAGGACGGCAAAGTAGGCAGGGAGGAGCAAAAGCACAGAGGAGGACGGGGGGCGGGCGAGCGACGACCTAAGCTGGGCGAAGCGGGGGGCTGGCGGTGGTCGGAATAAAGGAAGACGAGGCGACCACCAGGGGGAGGAGCGGGAGGAGCCACGCCAACGGGGGAAAAAAAAAAAAAAACGGGAGGGGCCCCCACTCGGACAGCACAAGGGGGAGTTGCCACCACCCAGAGAGAGGCGGGAGAGAGCAGGCCACCGGACGCTGACAGGCCACGGGGGGACGCGTGGCAGGCGAGCGAGCCACCAGAACAGCGAGGGGGGGGACACGCCCAAGTTGGAAACTGGAAGGGAAGGGTCGGAGCACACGCACACCGGGGGGGAATGGGCGCCGGGAATAAAGGAGGAACGAAAACACAGGCCGACACGACATCAGCGAAACATGAACGGGACGGGGAACGACAGGTAGGGAGGAGCACGCGGGCAGGGAATGGAGGCAGGGGAAAGAAAGAGAAGGGAGGCCGGTAGGGACGGGCTCCACGCAGCGGATGGGAGGCGGCGGAGCGCAACCCTCGCCAGGTGGTCCCGGGGGGGAGGGGGCCCGGGGGGGGGGCGGGGGCGGGGGGGGGGGGGGGGGGGGGGGTGGGTTTTGGGGGGTGGTTTGGGGGGGTCGGGCAGCAACGCCGGGAGGCACCGGGACAGCCGGTAAGCACCATGCGGGCCCAAGACCCGGGGACGGCCGGCGGGCAAGAAGGGGCTTGAGGCGGCACGCGACGCAGCGCCCTCCACGGCCGGCGGGGCTGACGGAGGGGGACGGACACGGGTAGGGACGACGGGACTAAGACCTGGGGAACGGGGGGGGGGGCGGTGCAAGGTGGGCGGACCCGAAAAACGGTGGAAGGGGCAAACGGCAGAGATGCATGAGCGAAGGCACCACGGGAAACGGGGAGGGTGAATGAGGACAAAGCGGAGCGCCAAGGGAAGGCCCTGGGGAACAGGGAGAGCCCGGGGACCAGAACAGGGCGCGGGGATGAGGCGGCAGGCCAAAAAAAAAACACACAAGGGAAGGAAACGCAGGCAACGAGAGCAGGCACTGGGGGAAGAGCGCCCCCACGGGGCGGTGGGGAGGCGGCGAAGGGTGGCGCGGGCGGGAACGCTAGGAAGCGCCGCGGGGCTCGGAGAGAGGCGGAGCGGGACCCACCGGGGGACGAGGGGGGGCATGGGAAACCGGGTACCACGGGAGGAGCGCAACCCGGGACAGGAAGGCGGAACGGGGGCCACCGACACAAAGCGCGGGGGTGGGAGGCGGCGCGCGGGGACCGCGCGCGGCATCACGTGGCGAAAAGGGTCGGGGGGGGGGGGCTGAGAAATATGGACAACGCAGTCCACACGCAAGGGGAGAAGGAGGGAGGGAGGGAGAGAGAGAGAGAGAGGGAGAGAAAAGGGGGGGGGGAGAGTTGGGGGGGTGGTGGGGGAGAAAAAGAAGGGCAAAGGGGAAATGCAGATGGCAGCACAAGCGGAGCAGGCAAAGCGCAACTGGAGGGAGCCGCGCGGCCAGGAGCGGGACAGGGGGCAGCAGTAAGGGAAAGGGGCGAGGGACAAGGGAGATGGCAGGCGAGAGTGAAACAGGGACAGATCACAGCCCGGAAACGAGCGAGGAGGGAAGGGAAGGGGAAAAAGAAGGGTCAGAGGCGGGCAGGTGGAGGAAAAACAGTGAGAAAGGGAAAAAAGCGATGCGAGGGGGGCAACAGAGGGGAGGAGCACAACGAAGCGCAGGGAGGGGAGAACGGTGATGCGTCCACAGGACGCGCGGGCAAGGGCACGGGGGAGAAAGGGCGGCCAAGGCCCGAGAGGGAAATGGAAGGGAAAGGGACGGGGGGGGGAGGGGGACAGGGCGCGGGGCGGCGGGCCCCGACGGAGGGGAGCGGGACGGGGGGCCCACAACGGCGACAGTGCAGCGGAGGCCAACGGCGCCACCAACAGGGGTCGCCCCGGCGCGCAGCACCACCAAACCGGCAGGCAAAGAAGGGGCCGCGAGGGGGCCGGCGGGGCCCACCACGCCCGGGCCCGCACGACTACGGAAGGAGGGCAGGGGCCGCGGCACGCCGGAAAGGGGCCGGGGGACGGCCGGACGAGGGACATCAAAGGGGGCACAACGGCCACCGCGAAGGGACGCGACGAGAGCAGTCACGTCCGACCCAGGGGACGGGTACGGACCGACAGGGGAAACGGAGCGAGGCAGTCAGGACAGCGAGGGGACGGGCCACGCGGGAGGGCACGAGGGCAAGAACTGGGAGGGCCCCGGACGGCGGGAAACGCACCGGCGGCCGAGCAGAGCGCTGGCGAGGGCAGCGGAAGGCCGGTGAGTGGGGAGAAGGAGGCAGCCCGCAGCGGGGCACTAGTGGGGAGCCCAGCTGCGTGGGGGAGCGAAGCGAGGCGAGGCGGGGCGAGGCGGGCGAGCGAAGCATGCTTAGGGCGAACCCCCGAGGCAGGAGCGGGAGGAAGGGAGGCAGGAAGAGGAGCGAGGGGCACAGTACAGCGGGGGAACACAACGCAGCCCAAACAGTACGCGAGGGCAAGAGAGGGGTGAGGAAGAAGAAAAGGGAGGCACAGCGGAAGCA
>PIJE02001570.1:0-25000 GCA_002895965.2 Coryphaenoides rupestris | reverse complement strand
CTCTCTCTTTCTCACACTCTTTCTCATTCTCTATCTCCTTTTTCTTTCTCTGTCTGTCTCTGTCTTTATCTCTGTCTTTATCTCTGTCTCTCTGTCTGACTCTGTCTCTGTTGGTCTCTCTCTTTCTCTTTCTCATTCTCATTCTCATTCTCATTCTCATTCTCATTCTCATTCTCGCTCTCTCTCTCTCTCTCTCTCAGTTCTCCATAAGTGAATCACAACCTCTTCTTCCCCCCTGCCCCTCCTCCCCAGGACCTGGAGGAGTTCTGCTTCCGGTTCTGCGTGGACCACCTGACACGGGTCACGCAGACCGCGGCCTTCTGGCAGGTGGACGGCGCCATGCTGAAGGAGTTCATCTGCCGGGCCAGCCGCTGCGGGGCCTTCAAGAACTGACCGCCGTCTTCCTTACGATCTAAAGTCTGAAAAAGAACGCCCTCGAAGTTAACAGAATGATAAACCTCATGCGACAGGTGAGAAGAAGTCCTCCATTTTGTTTCCAGGGACAGCGCACGTGGTTCCGTTCTCATCGGGGTCTCTCATCTTCTTTTAAGACGAGAAATCAAAAGATTTGTCTCGAGATGAGGTAAAGATCTCAAGATCAACAAGACGACAAAGCAGTCCCATTTTTCATTCCCCAAAAATGTTTAATTTCCGAAACATTCCCGTTATGGCTAAATCCATTCCATGAACAATATCGCTTAAGAGGGCATTCCTTAAAGGTCTTTGTAGAACACGAACGTATATTCAACACAAAGTATAATCGGCATCATCGTCTTTTCTCGTGCTGAAATTGTCGGCGACGTGTAGAGGGCAAAATGACCGGTCATCGGCTACATTTTTATCGGCATGTTCAACGGCGAGGGAAGCACGGACCTCCACGCGGGGGGGACGCCACATGCTTCGAGTTTGTTTCGGGGTGGAAAACGGAGCGGGGGGGGCGGTGGGGCTGCACTTTGATGAGCACTTTAGATGCACGGCAGCAGTCGATTCTCCTCCTCCTCCTCCCGTCTGCCCGTCCGTCGTCACGGAAACCACCGTTTGCAGGGAGGAGGAAAGGGGTGGGGGAGGGGGGGGGGGGGGTTACAGTACAGTACAGTACATGACATACTTGAAAGCTAGCTTCGCTTGTGCTGCTGGTTTGCAGTTGCTTGGTGAGAAGTGAGTGAGAGGTTGCAGGGCATGCTTTTCCCGTAGAAACGTTTTTAAAGGTGCACCTTAAAGAAAATAACAAAACTTTGAAAAAAAGAGTTCTTTGCGAGGGACCAAAGCACCGTTACGTTAGAAAGAGCACCATCTGATCAATATTGCAATCTCTGGTGTTTTATTGCAGGGTTGTGGCCAGTGGATGACCTGCTTTTGTAAAGCGGTAAATAGAATATTAAAAATGTTTAGTAAAAATGAAGCCTGTGAAACGCAATGTGTTTGACCATATTTGGCTTTGTGCACTGATTCATCAGTAACATTAACATTCAATTGCAACATATATATCGGAAAAAAAACGGATGCTGCAAACGGAAGTTGTTGTTGCGCCAGGAAAGTTTCTCAAAAATGACTGTTAATTTAGATTAACTGAAACTAAAACCGACTAGGTTTCTATTTTGCTGTGGGTTTCGCTTTCTTAAATACTGGACATAAATGAATTAATAAATACCAGATTGGTGCATTTGTGTACTGTAGCGCTCACTGCATCATGTTGACTGTCGTTAAACTGTCCTTAAACTGCGGCATCGCAACTAGATGTTGAGTCCCAGTTAAGAATTGACTAAAGCTGTGCTTTGGTGCAGGTTAATATAGTCAACCTATTGGCACTTGTTTTTTTTTAATTTTAATTTTTTATTCATAATCAATATGCTGTAGCCTTATGAGAGTATTGGAACAAAACGCTAATGATTGTTTATGAATACTATTTTTGTATTTTTATACTCTTGTTGTGTATTCATGCATTTCTTATGTTGGATGTAAAGTTGCAAAATAAAGGACGTCTTCTCATGTGTCGCCTACATTTTATTTCCAATCTTCATTTTGTTTCACCCGAGGTTGCTCCAGGAGGAGATTCGTAACGTAAATTGACGACGGAACGTTTCACAGTGGACCACCGCGGAAACATCGACGGCCCAACGTCATCGCGCTCATAATCATTTGTAATAATGGTGACATGATCATGTGGGGTTTGACCTGATGTGAGCAACACAGCACAACTCTGAATTTGGACTGCAGTTCCCACTTTAAACGCTAGGTGTCTCTGTCACATACAGCACCTTTAAAATAAAAGTTACATTAGAAAATAGGAACATCTGAACTGTCTATTTCCTGCTCCAATGGGGTTTTCGTCGTAAAGCAGAATGAATACATGAAGAATAATACAATTGTCAGTAAACGAAATTATGTTAAATGTCGTATTTGGCTTTTAGCATCCCATTGCAATGTGTCGGAAAACACCGGAAGTTGCGTCTGCACGAACGCGTCTCAGAAACCGAAAATAATAACCGTGGTACGTTTCTATTCCGCCGTGGCTTTCACGTTCTTCTTGAATGCCACGAATGAATACATTATTTATTATATTATTCATTAAATTGGGGGAATGCGTTTATGTGGCGCAACAACACGTACCACGTCCTTGGAGTTTGTACCGCCCACCGCCCCCACCCGGAACGGAACGCCCACTATCGGAACGTCACCAGGTATCGTCGCCCAGAGAGAGCAGTACGGAACGCCCACTATCTTGACGTCACCAGAGAGACAGCGAGGGGAGCGCTATATAGACGGGGTTGGTAACGTTAGCGTGGTGTCCTCCGCACTCGACGGTTTCTGACGGCTGACAGACGGCGGGCTTGGATGGCCACGGCGGCAGACGACCTCCACCACCGCGATGATAATGAAGACGATCGTGAGCCGTGTGCGTGTCGGAGGAGGAAGAGTCGGACAGCCGCCACGCAGACCGACGCCAGACTACAAGGTTTGTTATTATCATTATTATTATCATCATTATTATTATTATTATATCATTATTATTATTAGCATTATTATTATTAGCATTATGAGCATTATTGTTATTATTAGCATTATTATTATTTAATATTATTACGGTTTATTCTTATCATTATTATTATTAGTATTATTAGCATTATTGTTATTATTATTATTATTTAATATCATTACAAGGTTTATTCTTCTTCTTATTATTATTATTTAATATTATTACAAGGTTTATTATGTATGTATTATTATTTATATGATCTATTATGTGTATTAATATTATTATTATTAATAATAATATTAATAATAATGTACCTATCTTTCCATGATGTTTCCTTTTTTTATTCTATTCTATCATTTATTTATTTTACTGTATTTGCATTCAAATAGGCTCAAAATCCCCACAGACCCCCCAATATATTGCTGTATCTATAACTTGCCCACCCAAGTTAACTAAGTACATTTTGTCTGTCTGTCTGACTGCCTGTCTTCTCTCACTGTTTTGGCTGTCTGTCTGTCTGCTTGTCTGTCTGTTATGTCTGTCTACCTGTCTGTCTGTCTTGTCTACTTGCGTGTCTGTCTGTCTGTCTGCCTGCCTGCCTGCCTGCCTGCCTGTCTTCTCTCACTGTTTTGGCTGTCTGTCTGCTTGTCTGTCTGTTATGTCTGTCTACCTGTCTGTCTGTCTTGTCTGTCTGCCTGCCTGTCTGTCTGCCTGTCTAAGTTAACCTCGATTGGCTTAAAAGCCTTCAATGGGCCACAACATCTGGACTTGTCTCGTCATATATAACAGCGCCTAGATGTCTGTTTATTTGATTATGGTTATGATTGTACATTATTATTGTGATATGAAATCCCGACAATCTGTGCTGCATGTTATACACTGAAGAAGAAGAAGAAGAAGAAGAAGATCTTTATTAATCCACACATATTGGTCACACAACACACAGCGTCCTCTGCATTTAACCCATCACCCATATACTCCACACCAGGGTTTCTCAAACTTTCAGGAAAGTGAAAGTGAAAGTCTAATGCTCCCACAAAACATTAGATCCCCTTATCAAACTCCACTACGACCAGGAGAACTGAATTACTTGATAAAGACCTGGTGACACAGCGGACGGATGACGGATGACATCAAAAATGCAGAGTGCATCTGCACTGGCTGTCGATGAATCAACTGACAGCACTGACAACGCCCAGCTATGCGTCTTCGTCAGGTATTACAGTGAGGCAAAGGGAACATTTTGTGAGGACATATTAGGCCTCAAAACCCTCCATGGCCACACCAGGGGAGAGGACATTTATGAAGCCATCGTGCAGATGCTGACTGAAATGGGAATTGACCTCAAGACTGTGGTGTCCATTGCAACCGATGGAGCCGCTCCGGCCGTGACTGGGAGAGAGAAGGGAGCTGTGCAGCGCCTGAAAGAGCACCATCCAGACCTGCTGTCGTACCACTGCATCGTTCACCAGTCAGTGCTGTGTGAAAGAATACTCAGATGTCATGGAGACAATTATGAAGCTTGTGAAATACCTGAGAGCCTCCTCAGCCCTTCAGCACCGCCTTTTGCGTGCAAGAGTCACTCACCTGTGCATTGCGTGCACAGGTGAGTGTATTACTCTTGGTTGCATTGTATGATGGCCAGTCATCTGTATTAAACAGACTGAGGTTTACTTTGTTAAAATAATTACTCTTATTTTGCTGTGTGAGTAGTTGACATTTGGCTAAATCAAAAATGAAAAAATACATTATTTTGAGTTCATAGTAAAGAAAAGTGTGTGTGTGTCATTCTCTCTCTCTCTCTCTCTGTCTCTGTCTCTCTCTCTCTCTCTCTCTCTCTCTCTCTCTCTCACTCACTCACACCAGGTCAATGCAGCTTATGATGACATTCTCCTTCATAACAATGTGAGGTGGCTGAGTAAGGGAAAGAGTAAGAGGTCTTTCCTCGGCCGTCAGGAAAGACCTGCAGATGTTTTTGTCGGAGCAGAAAAATTCCAAAGCCAAACAGTACCTTGATTTTCTGCAGGATGATGAAAAGATGGAGTGTGTGGCCTTTTCGGTGGATGTGACATCTCATCGAAATGAGCTCAACCTCAAACTCCAAGGCCAAGGCGACACAGTGTGTGACCTTATGTCAGCAGTACGTTCTTTCCAAAGGAAGTTGGAGATCTTCAGGAGTGACATAACAGAGGCACATCTCCACTTTCCAACTCTATTGGCGCAAACGAATGGTAATCACCATCACACTCATGTTGCGTTCCCGGAGAGGCTGGCTGAGAATTTTCAAAACCGTTTGGATGATTTCAGTCTGGGTAAGCAAGTCCTGCTCTGTATTGGAGCTCCATTTCTGGTGGAGAATGTTCAAGAATTCTCAAGAGAGGCACAGAGCATCTTCCCGTGGGCAAATGTTTCATCTCTGCGAACCGAGCTGATAGAAATGGACTGTGACCCTGTGACATTCTGGACAAAGATGGCTACTGCAGCAACTGTCCCCCACCGTCAGAAGGTGGCCATTCATTTGCTCATCATGTTCGGTTCCGTGAAAAACTCATACCGCAGCAGTTTGACAAATGAACACACTGACTCATTGACAAATCAGTACGAGTCAGTACTTATTGTCAATGAGTACTGACTCATTGAAAATGAGTCAGTGCCTCCGCCTGGCAATCACACATGTTGATTTATGTCATGCACTTTATTGGCATTGTTCCGGAGCATTGACCTTGTATAAAATTCACAAGTTGACCTTTAATAAAAACAGTTTGAGTACCCCTGCTATACACTGTTAAACTTGCCTAACCCGAACAACAGCTAACCCTATCCCCCCCCCCCCCGGTCCCATTTCTGAACACCTTCTAGTTCAGGGGTCCCCAAACTTTTTCCTGTGAGGGCCACATAACTTTTCCCTTCTCTGATGGGGGCCGTAACAGGGGGGGGGGGGGGTGCTAGACGCTGTGATCCTCATCTACCAATGGCCTGGCCGGGGGGGTGCTGAACGCTGCGATCCTCATCTACCGATGGCCTGGCCGGGGGGGGGGGTTCTGAACGCTGTGATCCTCACCTACCAATGGCCCGGCCCGCGCTTTCAGCACCCGTCGCGCGTCCACTACTACTACTGAATGGTGCGCATCTGGGGGAATTTAGAAGTGGGTATACGCTGTATACCCGCGTATACGGGGGAATTTAGAAGTGGGTATACGCAATGCTGACTGAAAAATAAGTGGGTATACGCCGTATACCCGCGTATACCCTGGACTACACCACTGCTCTAGGATTCGCGTGGCCAGACTGAAAAGAAATCATAATGCGTCTCTGGTATTGTTCAGGGGGCCGGGCCAAATGTGGAGGCGGGCCGTATCAGGCCCGCGGGCCTTAGTTTGGGGACCACTGTTCTAGTTCAAATACTTCTGTATTTGAACGAGTATTTTAGGAATTCCACTCTACTGTGAACCAGTTACCTGTCACGTTTATGGCTGCATGTATCTGATTATAGTTGATTATAGTTATTACACACCTCACTGATACTGTTACTTACTATTTTACTCTTATATTGTTTTCTATTTGTACAGTTGTACTCTTTATATAGAGACACGTTGGTTAGCCTGAATAACGGTCTCTCTGTCGCCCCCTGCAGGCCACGTGCCTCGCTTGTCCAAGGCGAACTTGTTCACCCTGTTGAGTCTGTGGATGGAACGGTTCCCCCGAGAGGAGGAGGAGGAGGAGAACCGAACTGAGAACCACGCGGACGACAACCAGCCGGTAAGCCTCGACCTGAGAGTGCCCTCGCTGGAAACGTACATGACGGTACCAGGAGTTCACCTCAGTTCTTCCTTACAGCCGCCCCCCGTCCCCCACCTGTCTTCCCCCAAGTCACTCCCACTCACCCCAGCAACCAGGGTTCGAACCCCATCTCTTGGCGCCCTTATCGCACTTAAAATGAGTACTTGCCAATGTGTAGCATCTTACCCTAGCTATCTTATCCGAGCTGTCTTTCTATTTACCAGAAAGGGTGCAACATGGCAATGGACCTTTCCACCCCGTCAGTCACGCGGAGAATAATAACCAATAAGATTGCCTGATTTCGTAAGACCACGCCCCTTGCAACAGAGCCGCCATGATGTCCCACAAACAAAGCTTGTTCCCGTGTTGTTGTGTTCATAGATTAGACTACTATGTAAGACCCAGGTGCCATCTGCACTGGCTTTACAGAGTCAGCTTTATAGTGACTATAAGTCAAGCACAACCCTCAAAGCATTGACTGGATGTGATCCAAGTGATTCTGTCATGTTTGTCAGTTATTTACAGGTGCTGTATCTGATAAGACAATTACTGAACGCAGTGGTTTTTATGATGTACTTAAAACACTGAAAGTTCACAAGTGCAACAATCAAATGGTTGACAGCGACTCCACACATCAATGTACAGCAGCGCCGACACAAAAAGCTACAAAGCTCGCTAATTAGTTAAAATTCAAAGGTTTATTTGTCACCTAGTTCAGTGTACAGGTACATTGAGCAGTGACATGTTTTTTTAGCCCATTGTAGCTAGTAGTTAGCAGATCTTAGGCTTATTTTCATTGTAAACACATCACTAACTGTCACGATCGTTCGAGGGTTTGGACCCAAATGCAGAGCCGGACACGGGGGGGCGGAAAATAACAAGGGTTTATTTAAAGTAGTGAGGGGAAAATCAGGATCGGCTGGAGCGAAGGCAGGGGGGAGCCGAGGAGCCCGATGGTAGGTGCGGCTCGGGAGGCGAGCAGGCAGGTAGACAGACAGGCAGACAGGCAGGCAGGCAGACAGACAGACAGGCAGGCAGGCAGGCAGGAGAGAGTAGCGGGCTGATGGCTGGATGAAGTATTGATCCTGAGACAGAGGAAGACGGAGATCAACACGGAGACGACACGGAGATAACTAGAATCTAGAATCAAATATCCTAGAAGCCTGAAGCGAAGAGTACCACTGTAGTTGAATCAACGATCTGGCGATGAGTGAGGTGAAAGCCGGTGTGCAGGGTAGACCAGGTGAGCGCGATGAGCCGGGGGAGGAGCCGGAACCAGGAACCACACCCACACAACACACAGACAGACAGGTAAAGGTACATAGCACCTATATAGGCACGGCCGAAACCATGACACTAACGTACTCACCCTGCTTTACATGAGCAGTAGGACTCCACGATTTTGTCCCGACGAATTTCAATGTGGCGTTTGTGAGGCGTTTGTGTCTTCCGCATAGATCGCCAACACTTGGCATCAAGTTTTATGTTGTCGTCTGCTCCGTTCCGAAATCCGAATGTCACGGATATATCCTTGTGTCAAATAGTTCAGGCCTTTCTGTAGAACTCTCTAAGATAAAGTAGCGGGATTTGGCAAATAACATACAACGATATTGTCAGGAATCCTTGAGAGAGAATCATCAGCAGGGGGGCGTTGTTCAGTGGACATTACTAACATGCTGCAGAGCGTGTGGGAAAGCTTGTGGGGCATAGCAACAGTAACTAGGGGGGGCGGGACTTGCCGCTTGAATAGGGAAAGGTCCATTATGAGTGCTTGAAACTTGTTCTACTAACCCACTTATGAAGGGCTTGGATAGACAGGCAGGCAGGCAGAGCATTGCCACCATCACAAAAAAGATGCAATACCTAATATTAAACATGTGTGTGCATGCAATGATAAACGGATTGCTTTTATGTCATCGCTTTTATGCAAAGTGCTTCACAGTATTGCCTCACATTCACCCATTCAATACACCGACGGCGGTGGCAACCATGCAAGGTAACAACCAACACATCAGGAGCAGGTAGGGTTAGGTGGCGTCTTGCTCAGGGACACCTCGACCCCTTGCGGAGCCCGGGCATCGAGCCAGCAACCTTCCATTTCCATTTGTGTGGACAGGTCCTTCGCTCGGGACTGGTGGTGGTGCGGGAGGGCCGGGTGCTGGGGCTGCACTGCTCTGGGCGGGGCCTCCACGCCGGCCAGGCCGCCGTCATCAGACACGGGGGCGGAGCCCTGGCCGGCTCCCAGCTCTACTTCTCCCGGAGGCCGTGCGCCACCTGCCTCAAGATGGTCATCAACGGTACTGCAGCGAAACAAGCCCCAGTCTAAACCGCACTTGTTGTTCTAAGTCTAGACGCCGCTGGTTACACGCGATGGTGGCGCCATCTGCTGTACAAATGGTGTATTGTGCAGAAATAATGACTGACAACACACACACACACACACACACACACACACACACACACACACACACGCAGCTGTCCTGTGAAAGGCATCAACAGTATCATGCACTACGACAGACAAACAATCAATAATATTATGATGAATGACTGATAGCTGACGGAAGACTTCCAGGAAATAAAAACCATGTGATCTTTCTTCTTCTTCTTCTTCTTCTTCACCTTCGTCTTCTTTTCTCGCCGTTGTTGTTTCAGCCGGTGTGAGCCAGGTGTTCTTCTGGCCCGGTGACACCGAGGTCAGCATGCTCCGCCCCTCCTCCTCTTCCTCTTCCTCTTCCTCCTCCTCCTCCTCCTGCTCCTCCTCCTCCCCCCCGCCCCTGGTCCTGTCCCCGGAGGCCCGGCTGGACACGGCGGCCACGGGGAGGCTGAGGGCCGGCGGGGGGCCGGCGGTGGCCGTGGCCCTGCGGCCCCTCGCCCCCGGCATGGCGCAGCACGTGGACGAGACGTCGCGGGCCGGCGACTTCCTGCAGCGCGTGCGGGAGGACGAACCGGCGGTCGACGCGGACGAGATGTTCGACAGGTCTGTCTGACTGTGTGTCTTGTCTGTCTGCCTGTCTGCCCGTCGTCTTTTTTGTCTGCCTGCCCTTCTGCCTGCCTGTCTGTCTGTTTTGTCTGCCTGTCTGCCTGCCTGTCAGCTCTATCTTATCCTATCTTTATCTTATCTTATCTTATCTTATGTTATTTCCACGCAGGCGGCGGCGCGGCCACCTGCGGGACTTCGCCGCCGACTTCCTGGTGGTCCCGGAGCGACACCACCGCCACGTGCTGACCCACATGGGCCTGGAGCACATGTGCCTGGAACCCTACTTCTCGGGCCTCCGGCACAACATGCGGGAGCTGGTGGAGGTGCTGGCCTCCGTCGTCGCCGGCCTGCCCCCGCGGCGCCACGGCTTCTACGGCCCGCAGACGGACGCGCCCGGTGCCACGGCGGCCAGGTAATGACAGGAGACAGGCGGCCATGTTGAGAAGAAGTCTGAAGTGAAGTGTGGCTTCATATCAGGGTCTCATATCAGGGTTAGGGTTTCATATTAGGGTTTGGTTTTAGGGTTAGGGTTTCATATTAGGGTTTGGTTTTAGGGTTAGGGTTTCATATAGGGTTTCATATTAGGGTTAGGGTTTCATAGTAGGGTTTCATATTAGGGTTAGGGTTTCATATTAGGGTTTGGTTTTAGGGTTAGGGTTTCATATTAGGGTTAGGGTTTCATATTAGGGTTTGGGTTATATTAGGGTTAGGGTTTCATATTAGGGTTAGGGTTTCATATTAGGGTTAGGGTTTCATAGTAGGGTTTCATATTAGGTTTAGGGTTTCATATTAGGGTTTGGTTTTAGGGTTAGGGTCTCATATCAGGGTTGGGGTTTCATATTTGGGTTTGGTTTTAGGGTTAGGGTCTCATATCAGGGTTGGGGTTTCATATTTGGGTTTGGTTTTAGGGTTGGGGTTTCATATTAGGGTTTGGGTTTCATATTGGGGTTTGGTTTTGGGTTAGTACCCTTATTGTAAAGTGTATATATTTGAAAACGTTGACTTTTTGGACGATTTGTCATCTCGGGGAGCCCTGACTTTGAGAATCAGTGGTTGAGATCGCCGGTCCCTCAACGTGAGGACATTTCCCAGCGTGCTTTGCTTCTCAAGTCTGCTTCTGTCTCTCTCCACCGACCGGTCTCTCCACCGACCGGTCTCTCCACTTTGCCCCGCAGGGCCGAGACGCCACACATCGCGGGCCCCTCGGCGAGCGGTCCGGACGGAGAGGCCCCCGCCGTCTCCCAGGAGGTGGCGCTGCACTGCATGATCCAGGCCATGCTGCTGGCCTACAGAACAGGTTGGGTTCTTTGCATACACCCGCGATGTCTTGCAGCAGCAGCAGTACTAGTCTAAGCCTGGCCTCCCACTAGGCTTGGGTACTCACGCTGTCCTTGTCTAACTCTGAACTAGCGTCACACATTTTGGTAAACGTGTCATTTTTTGCGGGGGGGTCTGTTTCAGAGGACCCCAAGGTGGGCGTAGGAGCCGTCATTTGGGCAGAGGGGCTCTCGGTAAGTTAGCCTTCCGTGTGAATTCACCAAGATGTGAACGCACAATTCTTTGAAACTAATGTTTATCCACCCCCCACCCCCCAACCAGGACGGTTGTGACGGGATGGGCCGCCTGTACCTGGTGGGGTGCGGCTACAACGCGTACCCGGCGGGCTCCCAGTACGCCCAGTACCCCCAGATGGACACCAAGCACGGGGACCCCCGGCGGAGCAAGTACCGTTACATCCTCCACGCCGAGCAGAACGCCCTCACCTTCAGGTTAGCCGCCACAAAATTGCTTTTGAAAGAAATGGAATGACATTTTGAAATCAAGTGGACGTTTCAGGAGTAAAATCGAAATGCATCTTTGCGTGAATGTTTTGACGATAAAAGTCGTCCCTTCTTCCGCTGCCTCCCGCCAGGAGCCGGGAGCTCCGAGCCGGCCAGCGTAACCTCCTGTTTGTGACCAAGTGTCCGTGTGACGAGTGCGTGCCGCTGGTCCGGGCGGCGGGCGTCACAGACGTCTACACCACGGACCAGGACTCCGGCAAGGACAAGGGAGAGATCTCCTACCTGAGGTTCCGCGGTCTGCAGGGACTCAGCAAGTTCATCGTGAGTTCCTGGATGGTGGATGCCGACGGTCCTAATGTTTTGTAAAAGAGATTCGTAACTTTTTTACGTTTTGTTTTCCAGAATTGGTTAAATTCGTCGTTGGGGCCGACCTTTTAGCATTTTACTATCAGCGGAGTTGCTGCTGGCTTAATTTTTCGGATACGTCACCGTTTCCTTCACTCGACCGCAACGCCGCTGGTCTCATACTGTATTTTTGTTTTTGTTCGTTTGTCTCCACAGTGGCAGAAACATCCACCGGTGTCCCCCAGTCTGACCAGTGAGTCCTCTTCTCCGAATCCGTGTCCTCATTCAAACATACTTTTATCGGAAAGCGTTTTCCGGGTTTCACTTGAGCTGCCTGCTTTTTACTCCATTTTTATTATTTTCTTGCGGTTTATTTGATCTTTTAATGTTTTACTCCCTCTGTGTTTTAATTGTGTTTCTTTTTACTTTTATATTTTTCCATTATAACCCAGCGGTTTTCTGCCCCCCCCCCCCCCACAGATGGTTGCGCTGGAAAGCGACAACGCCGCCGGGGTTCCCATAGCGACCAGGAATGCCACGACGACAAGAGACTCTGCTCCCCGTCACCCGACACCCGTCACCAGGAGGACGGCGTTTGAGGAAGTTAAAAAAAACCAAAAAAAAAACGCTCATCGTAAATCACACCGCTTCCACCGTGACGACGGCCGGCGCTCACGTTCAAGTCCTCCGAATCCGTTCTCTCTCACCGCTGCTCCTACAAAGAAGAAGAAATAATTGCAGATTGCACAGTTGTGTGTGGGACTTATCAGGGATGAAAAAGGCGACTTTTTATTTGATTTTTAAAAGAAAAGCTGCAGATTGTACGCCGAGACAATCACCTGGCGTTGTTTTAGACCTTGTCGTTATTACAATTATTACAATTAGAACAATTTTACTAGCGCTGTAATAGTTATTCGCCCGGCGTGTAGCGCACACAACGCTGTTTGAACATTTTAAGGCTTTTCATTGGGAGAAATTGTACGATAATAAAAAAAAAGAAAATGTTGTGGAAATATCCTTCAAAGAAATCCCGTTGTTAGCGGGAACGCAGGCTCACCTGAGCACGGGAGCGGGACGAAACGGTTCTTGACATCGATATTCTTGAAATCGCGATTCATGATTCTAGCTTTGCACAGACCAAATATGTACAGGTACAGTCTCACACTAATTGTTCGAGTACATTTGATATTTTGTATGTTTTGCTCTGATTGGATTGTCATGTCGTGTCATAATGCTGATCCACGCCCCGGTTATTTATTTTTCTACGTGTGTGTGTGTGCATGTGGTTCATGAAGAGTTTTTCCCTCTCACTCTGTGGGTTAGTTTACCGCTTTGTGAACGTTCCGGTGTTCCAAGTGTTTCTGTAGCACAACTCGATCCTAATGTGCAATTGATGTCCAGAAAATACACAGACGACATTTTCAATCTGCTGTTTATTCATTTTTTTTTCTCCTATTTTTTTATTTTGTTACGGTCCTTTAATTAATTTACACAGGCGGCGTATTATGCAGCTTTGGAAAAATCCACCACCCAATGGGCTTGTTGTGTTTAGGCTCCACCCATGACTGCTGGGGGGGGGTTGGGGGGGGGAAGGAGGAGTCTCATGGCGGAGTGTCCCATGACCGCTGGAGTGGGAGGGGTCTCACGGGGGGAGTGTTTAGGCTCCTCCCATGACCGCCGGAGGGAGGGGAGAAGTAGTCTAATGCGGGAGTGATCAGGCTCCTCCCATGATTGCTGGAGGAGGGGGAGGGGAGGGGTCTCGGGGGGGGGGGGGGGTGTGGTTAGGCTCCTCCCATGATTGCTGGAGGAGGGGGAGGGGAGGGGTCTCATGGGGGAGTGGTTAGGCTCCTCCCATGATTGCTGGAGGGGGGGAGGGAGGGGGAGTCTAGCCTTTTTTTTATTTTTTTTTTGCACCGTCAAAAATCGGCATCGATGACAATTTTACAAAATGTCCGTTCAACTCAAAAGTATAACAAGTGATAAGGTTCACTGCTTAAATCGACAAACAACCAACACGTTCCGGCCGATAGTTAAGCTCCCCCTAAAAAGATGGCGTGTGATCCAAAATGGAAATAAAAAATACAAACCAAAAGAAAGGCACCTCCGACCACATCATCCCGTTTGAGAGTTGAGTGCAACCCCGCAAACCGCAAAGGCAGAATAATACAAAATATATATAAAACGACGGAAAAAATACGTAATTACAGTACAGAAAGAGGGGGGATTGGAGGAGGAAAAAAAAATAAAATACACACACACACACACACACCGGGCAAAGGTTCGCCCGGCCAAGTGCTTCCATTTTAAATCGTAACCGTGTCACCGGTACCGCGACCGCTAGCTCTGCGTCAAAGATACACATGAACACACGACTTCTAAAAGGCTCGTTGTGCTCGGTAAAAAAAATAAATCCTCTTAAAACTAAATAAAAAAAAAAAGGAAACCGTTATTTATTCATCCAAAGTGCAATCTTCTTTCCGAGAAGCAACACTCAAAATAATATTTCGAAAAAGTTTCCAGAACACTGTGTATTGCTGCCCAGGGTGCAGGCAATCGTTCATATTTCAATTTTTTTTAAGGTTCTTATTTTTGTCGCCTTGTGACGCCGATTCAGCAGCGTCACCTGAAATTTGACTGAATTAACGTTTCTTAATTATTTAATCTCCTTCTTGGGCCGAGATAAGCATTTGTTTAGCACAACGACGACGACGACAACAAAAACAACAACAACAAAACCGTAACGACACATTTCAACCGTTTGTTTCAGCGCATCGGGCAAATCAGCGGCCGCTAACATGGGGCGTCGTGGCGCTACGCTACGCTACGTGCTTCGTTAAAAAATAAAGTCTACAAAAAAGGCGACAAGAACAAAACGCATGATTGAGAACTACAGTTCTTCTGCACACCTTTTTTTTTTTTTTTAAATGAACGAACCAGTGAGGGGGGAAAAAATACAGCTTTTCTCGTTTTTTCTTCATAAATAGCACAACCATGTTAATAATGTGTATTTCTCTACGTCTTCCTATGAAGTAAAAAGTTACGGGTGCAGGCGGGTGACCGGTGGGCGGGGCTTGGGCGGAGTAAGTCAAATGGGTGTGTTCTTGTTTGTTCGTGGTCTTCTTCTACGAGGCCGGTTTCTTCAGATCCCGGATCTGTTTGATGAGATACGTCTTCTCGTCGTTGAACTGCTCGTCGTCGGTGCGCTCCTTCTGGAAGTTGCTCAGGAAGTCGATCAGCTTCGTCTGGTTCTTCACCAGGATGTCCACGATGGCTGCGACTGTTGGGGTTCGCCACAAACACCTGAGAGCGGGCAACGAAAACAAGTGAAGCGTTAATTAAACGGGGGGGGGGCTCAGGGGTCTGTACTCGGTCCCCGTTAGTTTGTGTTTCCCTTGGCCCCCATTAGCTCTTGCATCATTAACTCAACAACACAGCGAGTACATTTCATCCCCTCTCCCCGAGCTGCCTCCCTTCCCAGACACTGACCACGAGGTCAGTCTACAAGCCGACCTGATGGACCGTACCGACAGGTACACCGTTCTAGTCAGCATACGTCTCGGTGGACATTCCACTTGTGATGTCACGAGACCGTAGTCACATGGCAGTGGTGAAACGGCTTGCAATGGCTAATCACACTCACACCCCTTTAAGTCAGCGCCATTAGTTACGTACCGTACGTACCCCGGAAACATGCTTGTCTGAAATTGAACGTTGAACGTCAAACATTCACACGCTGGCCGGTTGTTGGCCATTTTGAGAATTGCCTTCATCTCGGTAACCAAGACGCAAGAGTGTGTGTGTGTTGTGCGCATGTGCGGCCGTGTGTGTACCTTAAAGACGTGGAAGGCCTCAAACTGGATGTTGGGGCTCTTGTCCCTCAGCAGGTTCATCATCAGCTTGAGGTTCTCCGGCCGGCTGATGTAGCGCGTCATCACCGTGAAGTTGTGGCGGTCCAGCAGCAGCTCGCCCAGCAGCTGGGGAGAGAGAGTGCGCGTTTATGACGGAAGGCGCGTGTTCTCGACAACCATTAACCATTCGCTCGACCTCAAATTTGCCAGGCGTACGGAGGACGACCCCGGGTAGCGCACCGCAGCGTCCTGTCGAGTGAGAAGCTTCGGACGAGCGTTTTTCTCAACGAGAGGGTTAAGGGGTCGCCCCCCCCCCCCCGAGGTTGAACCGACAGAGAGAGAGACACCGACCTTCAGCGACTGCCGCTTGGTGACGTAGTTCTTCCGAGTGGAGCAGCTTCTCGTAGTCCGTGAACACCTGCGGGGAAGGAAGCAAAATACAATAATAATAATGACGATAATAATGAGGAATTGTGATCTGGGACAATGAGTGTTGTTGCGTTTCGGGAGCTATCGCCTCTACTCAAGGTGTACATGGGTAACACATTAACTAGCTATGATCCAATAAAATGGTATATCAGTATTATATCACAGTGGTGTGTGTGTGTGTGTGTGTGTGTGTGTGTGTGTGTGTGTGTGAGTGTGAGTGTGTGCGTGTGTGTGGCAGAGAACTCAGTGATCTCCTGACTTAGCTCGTCGGAGAACTGATGTTTGTGTGTGCAACTGTGTGTGTGTGTGTGTGTCTCAAACAGTTCTTGTGTCTTATTTACCAAGTCCTGGTGAGAGGGATCCGAGCGTAGAAGAGGCGAAATCAACAGCGCAAGGGGAGGAGAGGGGAGGGTCCAAGGTGCTAACCTTGTCAAATACGCAGAAACCAAGCTAAAGAGTATTTCGACATCGTAATACAAAGTTAGCCAGCAGCGTTCTGCGACGCACATCAACTCCACATAATAAAACATTGCACACTATTCGCAAATCAAAAATGTGACTGTAGTATCTTTACAAACCAACTGATTCGCGACCTGACCTCTCTCGCTCGTAGGGCAAGAACAATGGGCACAGAAAAACTACAGCTTTTTAGTCTGGACTGCCGCTATTTACAACCCCTTTCTTAGAGATTATCACATTTTACGTCTCTTCTGGTCAAACCCAGACCACAAAAACAAATCGTCACGTCTCCGTGTGCATTATACGCCTCACACGTCGATTCATAATATCTAGTCTTTCCTATCTCTTGTGCGGTAATGTAAGCCCTCAATAAATGCGGCAATCCGCAAAAGTACGAACGACTGCATTTTTCAATATAATGCAACTTATTTTCTTTGACACGTTGTAAAGGTTCGGTACTCTTACGAAATGACCGCCGACACAAGATCTTATGTACGTCCGAGTCTCTCCGTTCCACACTTTCCAGTAAGCCTACAACCGGCCTCGTAGGAATGTGAATGGGTCGCGAAGATTCCAGGCTACTCCCGTGTCAAACAGAACGGCTGATCATAATCGAAGATTTACAATAAGATACTCTATAGTCCTCTTCGTGTGTGATGAGTGTGTGTGCAGTGGTGGTGTGGTGTGCTGTGACTCACGCATCGTAGTTCTGCGAGAGTTTAATATGTGTGTGTGTGTGTGTGTGTGTGTGTGTGTGTGTGTGAAGAGAGAGAGAGAGAGAGAGAGAGAGAGAGAGAGAGAGAGAGAGAGAGAGGCAGACACTGAGCAGACGGAGGATTCAGCAGCACAGCAACAACATAAAACCGATTCATAACTTTGTGATCGGGCCATCGGCCGGTTCATGCTACGTTTAGACCGATCCAGGGGTCCGTGTACCGATGCACTCGCATCTTTTAAATCAAAACCGGTTTTCCGATTCAAATCGGTTATTTGTTACACCCCTAGCATTTTTGCATTTTTATTGCATTTTTCAAACATGGGCGCACCATACATATGGTATATATGGATTCATGTCAAGGCCAAAGAGTTGAGTAAAAAATGTTGTTTGTTGTGAAACTTATATACAAGTGTCCATGTACAAGCCTCATATTTACGTTTTTACTTCCACAGATTCGTCCGAATTTCCCACATCTATAGTTTTAACAAGTCGATCAGCATAGCGTTCTACAATGGGAAAGATCTAGAAGTAGAAGAAAGCAGAAATGAAATTAGGGATATTGCACTATTGACCCAACAGTCTGTAATTCAGGCTTTAAAATCGACTAAACACGTAACAAGGCTAGTTCTTTTGTGAAAACTTGTAATAAACACTACCTTCCTCAGCCTTCCACTGGTAAACAATGGAGAGATGGAACTCCTTAATCTTTTCCACCTGTCATTCTCAACCACGGTTATTCCATCTTTCAATGGTCCAAGAAGTTCCTTAGCGAAGACCTGTGAACATGGGTTCATGTGTTACTTCATTTCCTAAACACGCCTTTATATCATCTGTCCTGTAAAGCAAGTGAATTTCCAATGAAGTTCATGTTCTTTATTTGGATGTTGGATGAAACATTTGAGGCTAAGCAACACAGCGAGAATAAGGAAGACTCTTACCCTTCTGTTGGTAAAGGTGGAGTAGCACTCCTTTACAAAAACAACCTTCAGCATCTCAGGATCTGCTATCATTAATGATGGGGTACGTCCATCGAAGATCCTGTTCATGAACATCATAAAATGCCACTTATCAACCCAATTGTCCTATTTGTCTTCTCCTTTATTTTATAGCCCTAATTCTAAACGTTCTCATCCCATTCCCATTCTCGTCCTTTAAAAGTTGCTGTATGTAAGAATAATGAATCCATTCAGGGACTACATGTAGGACTTTAAAGCAAAAATCACTTTAAATTGCATGTTTGTGAGCAGGTTGTGGTTGAAGTTAAAACAGGAGAGCTTCCCCGACTCTCTCTGTAATGTAGAACAGCTTTTGGGCTGATTTCTCTTCAAGAAGTGACATGTAAGCGTGGATAATAAAAATATATATAGGCTATACAGTATTTCATAGCTTTTTTTGAAGGTTGAATTATGATTAGAACTAAGATTAGTTTTTGATTGTTATTGTCTCAACCCACAGAGATCAGAATGCACCTTCTGATTATGATTCTTACTGACAGTACCTTTAAACAATAGTGAAGTGCATTAGGCTATCTGCTCTGTATTGCTCAGATAAGAACGGTTCAATAAAACACTTTAATAACAAACTTTGATCATCATTTGGATTGGCTTAATTAGGTTCGTTCAACTTACCCCCAGACATCTCCAAATTTCCTTTGGCATTCACGCTCGATATACACAACACCCTGTAGTAAGAATGGACATGATACATGGACATGTGTTTCACCTGTTCACCCACCATGCTCCATAGTCCTACTGTGAATAATAATAATAATAATAATAATCTATGAATAATAACTAATCCAGCATTAAGCGGAACCTCTCTACTCACTTTATAAGCGTACGGCATCGTCCCAAAGAAAGGCCAGGGTCTCAGTCCGGGGACGCCCATCTTCTTAAAAAAGTTATAGGGCCAAATGCCATAACTACAAAAGACACGAAACAATAAGTTGAGTAAAATTAACCGTAATGTCTCTTTACTTTAACCCCCGTGCCGACACACATACAATGGAGACGGTATCGATCACGGCCATGATTGTATAAAATAAGATTGTATCGAACATTGTTGCATAGAATAAGAAAATAAGTTGAGTAGAAAACGCTCGTCCTGTGAGGCGCAAGTCTTACTTACAGCAGCAACAGTGTTACCACCAGTAGGATAAGAGTCCATGTAGTCGCTGAGAAAGACGGCAGGAAAAACATTGTTTCTGAGTAGAAAGTAGAAATACACAAACAAGGAAGTGGCCAGAAGTAGGAACTTTTAGTCACATGAACTGCTGTTCAGACGCGTCTTCTGGGCGCTGTGCTGCTGTCCGCGTTTCCACCACAGAGTCCGCGGAGATTAGGTACTGTATGTAGGCCAGTCCTCTGACGTATGAAGAAGTGACGGCTGTTTACACACACACACACACACACGCGCACGCGCACACACACATCACAAACACTACTATACGAATCACACATCTAATCTATCTATCACAACGTCACCACCTACCAACATCACACAACACCCAGGACCAATCTGCAACACCAAAGAATTGACGATTAGAATGTGTATCTTATGTGAACGTGCATAACAAAGATACTGATCCGTCAAAAAAATATGTATAAATATGATGAAAAACATGTGGCAAGTGAAGATGAAAATAATCTCAAAAACATCTGGCATGCATGTCTATGTACTGTATATGCAAACATAAATATAACCGAATATGCTGTATATATACAGTATATATATATACACTAAAGTCAGTGGACACCTGACCATCACACCTATATGAGCTTGTTGGACATCCCATTCTAAAACCATGGGCATTAATATGGAGTTGGACCCCCCTTTGCGGCTATGACAGCTGCCACTCTTCTGGGAAGGCTTTCCACAAGATTTTGGAGTGTGTCTGTGGGACTTGCTTTGTGCACAGGGGCACAGTCATGCTGGAACAGCAAAGGGCCTTCCCCAAACTGTTGCCACAAAGTTGGAAGCGTCCAATTGGCTAAGATGTCTTCATATCCTGTAGCATTAAGCACACTGGAACTAAGGGGCCTAGCCCAAACCCTGAGAAACAGCCCCAGACCATTATCCCTCCTCCACCAAACTTTACAGTAGGCACTATGCATTCCGGAAGGTAACGTTCTCCTGGCATCCGCCAAACCCAGATTCGTCCATCAGACTGCCAGATAGTGAAGCGTGATTCATCACTCCAAAGAACACGTTTCCACTGCTCCAGAGTCCAGTTGCAGCGTGCTTTACACCACTCCAACTCCACCATTGTGCATGCACAGCTGATTGGACGCACAGCCGACAACGGGAGACAGAGCGAGACCTAAACGAGTGAGAGACAACAGTGAATAGACGTACTGACAGTCCTGGCAGGGCTAGAGAGAGATCAGGCCCACATAAGAGAGAGGCACGACGAAGACCCAAGCACAGCGGCCCGAGAACCGACAAACAGGCGTGCAGATATATCATGAGAGAGACAGAGAGCAGAGAGAGAGAAGAGAGAAGAGAGAGAGAGAGAGAGAGACAGAGAGAGAGAGAGAGAGAGGGAGAGACAGAGAGACGAGAGAGAGAGACAGAGAGAGAGAGACAGAAGCAGAGAGAGACAAAGAGAGAGAGAGACAGAGACAGAGACAGAGAGAGAGACACAGAGAGAGACAGAGAGAGAGAGAGGCATTTCGCTGTTTGTCGCTTTAAATTTGTTTTGACCAATCATGTCTCCGTGTTCATTTGTAAATCGTGTTCATTTAGTTCGGCTGCAGCTTTGCCGAACTTTTCGCCCGAGATGACGTTTCAGTGAACACAAATCAAACCCGAGGAGGACCGAAAAAAAAAGGTCACACTTATCGTCATGTCCTTGATTGACATCTGAGGTCCATGCGTCCCCATAATAATAACAACAGTAACACTCATACTATAACTGCTGAGTCCTACCCTTTGAGCAGGATGAAGAGGATCTCCTGGTGGGAGCAGAAGTACTCCACCGTCGGGCTCCGCGTGCCGATCTGCCGTCGCAGGAGCGCGAATGCCGAAATGAAGAGGATCTCCTTGTGGGGCCAGAGTAGCGGCGTCCCACGGTAGAGGCCTCCCTCCGCTGGTGGCAGCCCGGTATTCCGCCATGTTCACGCAGTGAAGAGATTAGTTGTAGATTGAAGAATTCCCTAGAACATACGAGGCGCTACACTTCACGTCGAATACACGCGCTGCGCTGTTGCGAACACACAGGTGAGGCGACACGGTCACAGGTGAGGCCATCACAGGGAGGCGACACCAACAGGTGAGGCGACATCACAACAGACTACACAACACACACAACACAGGTGAGGCGACACCAACACAACACAGGTGAGGCGACACCATCACAGGTGAGGCGACACCATCACAACACAGGTGAGGCGACACCGTCACAGGTGAGGTGGACTATCACAGGTGAGGCGACACCAACACAACACAGGTGAGGCGACACCATCACAGGTGAGGTGGCACCAACTATCACAGGTGAGGCGACACCAACACAACACAGGTGAGGCGACACCCACACAGGTGACACCTGCACACATCACAGGTGAGGCGACACCGTCACAGGTGAGGCGACACCATCACAACGTGAGGCGACACCGTCACAGGTGAGGCGACACCATCACAGGTGAGGCGACACCGTCACAGGTGAGGCGACACCGTCACAGGTGAGGCGACACCGTCACAGGTGAGGCGACACCGTCACAGGTGAGGCGACACCAACACAACACAGGTGAGGCGACACCAACACAACACAGGTGAGGCGACACCAACACAACACAGGTGAGGCGACACCGTCACAGGTGAGGCGACACCAACACAACACAGGTGAGGCGACACCAACACAACACAGGTGAGGCGACACCATCACAGGTGAGGCGACACCATCACAGGTGAGGCGACCCCAACACAGGTGACATCCTCATCACAGGTGAGGTGACACCAACACAGGTGACATCCTCATCACAGGTGACGTCCTCATCACAGCTCCTCCCCCTCCTCACCTCAAAGTCGACCACCTGCAGGTTCTCCACCAGCGACAGCAGCAGCCCGCTGTTGTAGAGCTCCTGGGCGAGCTGCGCCACCGTCTCCGTGTGCGGCTCCTTGTCGTTGCTGCCGTACAGGATCTCCTTCATGGACACCAGGCACTTGGACACCTCCTCCGACGCCTGCCACGCACGCACACACACCCCCAGAGGTCAGAGATCAGAGGTCAGAGGAGGTCAGAAGAGGTCGATAAAGAGGCTCTATAAAGGAACGCGTCCGTTATTTGACTCTTAAGCAATAAAAGCAATACTAGTTCCGACTGTCTACTGTCTGACCGTCACCTCATCCTTCCACCAAATGAAATATCGATAAAGTCTCGTCATGGATCGCTATGGATGACATAATACACTAGTAATACACAAGTATGTGCACAAAATATTGCTTGAGGGTGACAGTCCCAGGAAAACCACACTTAGGTTCCCTCTAGTGGCCACTATTGGAACTTTCTTTTGTACCAACATGACGTTATTGCCCAGTTATTTATTTGTTTATTTATTTATGCGTCATCTGACTGTATTTTTTTGTTTTTTTATCATCATCATCATCATCATCATCATAAATCACAGAATATCGATGCCGTTAAACGGAGAGATCAAAAGGGCGAGACAAGAGTTGTGAAGGGTCGACTTGTTCCAAGTGAGTCATTGTGGCAGCGAGCGAGCGAGCGTGTGTGTGTGTGTGTGTGTGTGTGTGACAGATAGTGTGTGTGTCAGAGAGTGTGTGTGTGTCAGAGAGAGTGTGTGAGAGTGGGTGAGTGGTTTAAGTGCCTTGACAGTGAAGTGTCACTGGGCACAGGGGCCAGACTGTTCTATGCCCCTTTCACATGAGGCTGCTTCTCTCTCTCTCTCTCTCTCTCTCTCTCTCTCTCTCTCTCTCTCTCATCTCTCTCTCTCATCTCTCTCTCTCTCTCTCTCTCTCTCTCTCTCTCTCTCTCTCTCTCTCTCTCTCTCTCTCTCTCCTCTCTCTCTCTCTCTCTCTCTCTCATCTATGTGACTACCGCCTAGTGACATCACAAGTGGGCACGTCCACCTAGATGTATGATTACACTGGGGTAGGCGGGTAGACTGATCTACTAATCATACATCGAGGTGGACATTCCCACTTGTGATGTTACTAGACGGTACGGTAGTCACGTGGCAATTGTGAAACGGCTTGCGGTGGCTAATCACGCTCACACCTGGTGGCGTAATATGTCCCCTTTAAGTGTGTGATTAGCTTCATTTGAAATACACCGAATGAATCCGAAAAGTACATTGACACACCAGCACACCATTTCTTACTCTTGTATTGTATTCTCCTACCTTATTATTAATATGATCTGGAAATGCGAAAAGACTTATTGTTATTCCGTCCGTCCGTCCGTCCGTCCCCCTACCTTGTCCGTCTTCTTGTCCTGCTTCACCAGGATGGCCATGTTCTCCTTCAGCGTCCGGACGATGTCCACCGGACTCTTGTGGGACTTGCCAAACAGCGGCATGGCGGCGGCTGTTTGTTTGTTTGTTTGTTTGCTTACACACACACACACACACACGTTCAGACACACACACACACACACTCACACTCACTCACACACACCTACTGCCCTGGTACCTGGAGAGAGGGGGAGGGGGGGAGACAAGACGTAACACATGACGTGCTGGGTTCGAGAGACGACATCTTTTCAACACTATTTTTAATTATATTGTAACTACTCTATTCTTATCTTTATGCACCACAGTGATATATTGCTGTCTCTCCTTCAACAAATGTACTCTTTGTACGTCGCTTTGGATGAAGGTGTCTGCCAAATGCCCTAAAATATAATGTAACTTGGTAACTATCCATTAATTGGGCTTCAACGATGACGCTCAAACAGAATTAGGGCAATTCTAAAAGATAATTCTGAACAAACAGCAAATCTTGCTTCCGTCGGCGGTACGTTCTGTTATCTGGCCGGGGTTTGAAATAAAAATGTCGAGAGATAAGAGTCACAGGTCTGAGTTCCACGAGTCAAGCGGCCTCGCGGCTTTTATCAAGGACCTTATCACGGGAAGGACTTTAACCAACACGGCTTTTAAAGCGTCTCTCTGTGAAAACGGATTACATTCTAAAGCGTTAACCTGTTAGTGGACGGCATTCACTTCATATTACGCAATACACACACACACACACACACACACACGTAAAGTATTGCAAAAATATAATTATAAGTAAGTTTGAGCACAGATAGAGCAGAACATCTGTGTGCCTTTATTGCGATAAAATAATAAATCATAAGGAATAAAACACACACACACACACACACACACACACACACCTCCAGCCATTTGAAGTATTGCCAAAATATAATTTTAGATGTTCGAGCACAGATAGAGAAGAACATGTGTGCCTTTATTGACATCAACTAATAAACATAACACACACACACACACCACACACACACACACACACACACACCACACACACCACACACCACACACACACACACACACACCACACACACCACACACCACCACACACCACACACACACCCATGTTGTGATCACACTCTCGCTACTCATACGACACACCAAGCGATCCGAGACGCGAATTCGAAAGCGAATCTTCGGCACACGTGTCACGCCTCCACCTCCCCACACCACACCA
>PIJE02001569.1:0-119928 GCA_002895965.2 Coryphaenoides rupestris | reverse complement strand
ATATACACGCTACCGGAGGGACGTCGCTGCTCTGCCATGTTTCCGTTAACATTGTGATGTTCAGAATCAGAATCTGCTTTACAATGTTTTTACAAACAAGGAATGTGCTTTTGTGAAATTGTCGCGTAACATTATTGAACATTATTGCGGACCAGCGGTGAGGAGCTGGCTTTAGCCTCGCACCGAGCCTAGCCCAACCCCCTTCGCACATCTCAACGTCTTAATGCACCTTTAACGTGAGTAATCGTAGACATCGCGGTTTTATTAACGTAACGGCGCCCATCCCTGGTCAGTCGCCTCACCATGTCCACCAGCGCCACGTACAGGAAGAGGCCGGCGGTCAGCGCGAAGATCCACATGGAGACGTCCTCGGCGTAGTGGCCGATGAGGATGCCCACCGCCAAGCCCAGGTACGCCATCATGGCAGACAGCGCGTTGTACAGGACGGCCTGCCGCACCGTCATGCCCGCCTTCAGCAGGACCGCAAAGTCCCCTGGGAAACGGAGTCATCAGCCATCGGCCTCATAGCTCAACAAGACAGACGGGTGGTGGTGGTGGTGGTGGGACTGTGTGGTTTGGTGGCTGGTTTTAAGCAGCCCCACCTGTCCAGCGTTAGAGTGTGGGCCGGGTGGGGCTGCACAACTGTGGTGCGTTGGCTGAATACCTTCAGGTTTCTTTAGGTTAGCACATTACATTGTGATCATCACACGAAATAACGAGACCTCTACTGTGTCCTGCTAAAGGACCAACAGGTAACAAGAGGAGGCGTGTCCTGCTAAAGGACCAACAGGTAACAAGAGGAGGCGTGTCCTGCTAAAGGACCAACACGTAACAAGAGGAGGCGTGTCCTGCTAAAGGACCAACAGGTAACAAGAGGAGGCGTGTCCTGCTAAAGGACCAACAGGTAACAAGAGGAGGCGTGTCCTGCTAAAGGACCAACAGGAGGTGCGTACCGAGCTCGTGGGGGAGTTCGTGGCAGAAGACGGCCACCGATGTGCTCAGACCGCTGGACAGCCCCTCGGTGAAGGCGGCGCCTGGGGAAACAAGCACGTTAGCGGCACTGGAGCAGGCGGGGTTGGGGGGGGGGGGGGTTGAGGGGGGGCTCACCGATCGCCAGGCCGTCGCTGAAGTTATGCAGGCCGTCCCCCATGATGACCATCCAGGCCAGCGCGGCGACGCCGGCCTGCTCAAAGTGCTCCTGCGAGTAGGACTGGGCGTGGCTGTGGGGGTGGTGGTTCTGTGAGTGGTGGTGGTGCAGGATGTGGTGGTAGTCGTGGTGGTGGTGGTGGTCCGCCTGGCCCACCGTGTCGTGGAAGTGGGAGTGGCACTTGTGCTCGCAGTCCTGGTCCGTGTAGACGGCGTCCGGCGGCGGGTGGGCGTGGCCCGGCGGCGGGTCCTGCGGCGCGGCAGGCGCCAGCATGAGCTGCTGCTCCTCCTCCTCGGCCAGGGCCCCGCCCCCGTTGGCCTCCATGTCTGTGAACCGGGAGCAAACGGTCGCCATGGCAATCCTGTCATCAGCGGGACTCAAGTCGTCGCCTTACCGCCATCTTAACTCCGTCAAATGATGGATGGGGTAAGATTTTACAATAGATAGAGATAAGGTTCACACTGTATCTCTAATAGATGGAGATAAGGTTCACACTGTATCTCTAATAGATGGAGATAAGGTTCACACTATATCTCTAATAGATAGAGATAAGGTTCACACTGTATCTCTAATAGATAGAGATAAGGTTCACACTATATCTCTAATAGATAGAGATAAGGTTCACACTGTATCTCTAATAGATGGAGATAAGGTTCACACTATATCTCTAATAGATGGAGATAAGGTTCACACTATATCTCTAATAGATGGAGATAAGGTTCACACTATATCTCTAATAGATGGAGATAAGGTTCACACTATATCTCTAATAGATAGATATAAGGTTTACACTATATCCCTAATAGATGGAGATAAGGTTCACACTATTAATTATCAATACAACAATTTATTGATAATTAATCCGATATGGAAATACCCATATCGGTACCCATTAACGAGGTTGGAGGCGTGGTCAGAATGAGGACAGGAGGAGAAAGAAGCAGAAGCAGAGTGGCTCCTGGGAGCAGTGGCTCCTGGGAGCTACCTTCGTGGGGATTGAGGTGCTTCTCCAGGGCCGGGACCTCCACCTCCAGGCCCTTGTCGCTGGACTCCCACTTCTTCTGCGTCTGGAAACAAGATGGACGGAGGGACGAGGGGTTTATGAAACGACCAGCACAGGCCCACCCTTTAATGAGACTTTGAAACCGAAGCTCGTCAGAAAGTGGCCCCTCCCCCTCCTGCTGCTCCCCCCGGCGGCCACGCCCACCTTCTTGCGGTCCTTGTACATCTTGCCAAGGGTCAGGAAGTGTTCGATCAGGAACATGACGTAGACCCCGCCCAGCGCCGTCAGGCCCTTCCACACGCCGTCCAGGTTCTCCTCGCCGCCGCCGATGTCACCGTGGAGACCGCCGGCGGTGGCGTCGTCGTCGTGGTGATGGGGAGGAGGATGGGGGTGGTGGTGGGGCGCCTGGGCCTGGAGAACACAGTGGGGGACGTACAACATCCGGACACACACACACACACACACCACAACCTCTGGATTTAAACCCCCATCTGGATGTAAACACACACCACAACATCTATCAGGACTTCTGTGTGTGAGTGTGTGTCTGCGTGTGTGTGTGTGTCCATGTGTGTGTGTGTGTGTGTGTGTGTGTGTGTGTGTGTGTGTCCGTGCGTGTGTGTGTGCGTGCGTGTGTCTGTGTGTGTATCGGGCCGTGCGTGTATCTTCGTGTGTGTCTGCGTGTGTGTAGCGGGCCGTACGTGGGGGATGAGGTGCAGGAAGGCGTCCCCACTGAGCGTGCCCACGGCCAGCGCCACCAGGAAGCTGAGCAGGAAGTTGAAGAAGTTCTTGTTCATGAGGGGGATGAGAACCACGCCCAGCAGAGACAGCAGGCTGATGAACGTGATGGAGACCAGACCCCCCGCCCACGCTGACACACACACACACACACACACACACACACACACACACACACACACACACACACACACACACACACACACACACACACACACACACACACACACACACACACACACACACACACACACACACACACACACACACACACACACACACACACACGTGAGACAAGGCAGGAGCTGAGGAGGTAAGAGCGGTTGTCTGGCAACAGGAGGGTTGCTGGTTCGATCCCCGGGCTCCGCCTCCTAGCTAAGTGTGGAGGTGTCCCTGAGCAAGACACCACCTAACCCTACCTGCTCCTCCTAGCTAAGTGTAGAGGTGTCCCTGAGCAAGACACCACCTAACCCTACCTGCTCCTCCTAGCTAAGTGTGGAGGTGTCCCTGAGCAAGACACCACCTAACCCTACCTGCTCCTCCTAGCTAAGTGTGGAGGTGTCCCTGAGCAAGACACCACCTAACCCTACCTGCTCCTCCTAGCTAAGTGTGGAGGTGTCCCTGAGCAAGACACCACCTAACCCTACCTGCTCCTCCTAGCTAAGTGTGGAGGTGTCCCTGAGCAAGACACCACCTAACCCTACCTGCTCCTGACGTGTTGGTTGTTACCTTGCATGGTTGGCACCGCCGTCGGTGTATGAACGGGTGAATGTGAGGCGATACCGTAAAGCACTTTGGATAAAAGTGATGGATAAATGCAATCCATTTTCCATTTTACACCATGAGGTGTGTGTGTGTGTGTGTTTCAGCTCCTCTTGTTGAGATAGTTGCCGTCATGCTAACTGGTTCATTTGAAATAAAAACACAATGTTCTAAGTCCCTTATTAGTGCTCTCCCCTAACTAACGGAAGGAGCCTGTGTGTGTGTGTGTGTGTGTGTGTGTGTGTGTGTGTGTGTGTCTGTGTGTGACCCTATAGACACAACGTGTGCATCACATCACATTTGTTCATTGGACAGAGGACCTGGCTGTGGAGGATATTGACACTATCCTGTAAATTAGGGCTGCCCCCGACCAAAGATGTTACTAGTCAACTAGGAAAATGGTTTGAGTTCCGGGGCTGTGAAAGAATGTAATCAGTAAAAGTGTAACACTGTGCTACATTACAGAGAAATAAAAAAACATAATAATGAGCCTTTAAAATATAAATTCAACATGGGCTCTGAACTATTATTAACAATCATGAGACATTGTCAAAGCCGACCGCATCCGAACACAATACAGAACACATCACAGAAGACAGAACACGTCACAGAACACAGAACAGGGCGGAGCGTTCCAACCTCACCTGGTGCTATGCTCCTACTGCCGCCCCTCCGGCGGTCATCATGATCGTGGTGACTGTGGTTACCGTGGTGACTGTGGTTGTGGGCGTGAGACTCGTGCCCTGAGAAACCAAAGAGTAGAATTAATAATCAATAATGTGTTCCAGATGCTCGCTCCCTCCCCCATCCCCACCCACACCCCCACCCACCGGTGGCTCTGCGCTGGGTGGGGTCCTGGTGGAGGACGCAGGCCCTCGAGGAGATCTGGTGAAGGAGGGCCGGGCAGACGTAGCTGAAGTCCCCCGGGGTCAGGGCCGCGCCCGGGGTCACGCCATGACCCTGGAGCAACTCCCGGGCACTCTGGCACTACGGGTGGAGAGACAGGCGACGGGTGGAGAGACAGTCGACGGGCGGAGACGCAGATATGGCAATATGTTGCTATAGCAACGTGGTGATACGAGACTAGATTTTGTATATAATATCATGGTGTGGCATAAGAGTCATTTTTGCCTGCTTTTAAAGGCTGCATTACTCTGCAGTACTCAAAACACTTTTATTTCAAGTATTAATTCACGCAGGAGTATATATTATATAAATCGGATTTACCGTGTGGTCATTTTATAAAGACTATTGGAGATATTAGACAATCTATATGTTGGCGCCTTCTACTGGCCGGTGGGCGCTTACACCAAGGCCTTCTCAAACAGCTGCTCTCGCAATTCCTTCTTTACAATATGCACCGTCTGGGGATATGCATTAATTTTTTTTATTAATATCAATACATAACACTTAATTATTTGTGTGTGTGTGTGTGTGTGTGTGTGTGTGTGTGTGTGTGTGTGTGTGTGTGTGTGTGTGTGTGTGTGTGTGTGTGTGTGTGTCCCAACCCAGTGACACCCCCACATGGAGGGGAGAGGGGTGGTTCTGTGCAGTACCTCCACGCCGCTCCCGCTTCGGTTGGAGGGTGCATCGGAGTCGCCCAGGTCGCGCTCGGGGCGGCGGTCGTGGACGTCAACATCTTTGTGAGCGCCGACGTGATTATGATCGTGGTCGTGATCGTCGTGGTCGTCAACATCTTTGTGAGCGCCGTCGTGATTATGATCATGATGGTCGTGGTCTTTGTGATCGTCGCGGTGTTGGACCGCCACAGTCCTGATGCGGTCCAGCCCGATGCTGTGCAGCAGGCTCCTCAGGCCGTCCAGGGAAATGGTCCCATTCTCCCCGTACCTGGTGGGGTCGACAGGGGGGGATGTGATCGGGTCAGCCGGCAGGTAAACCTTTTACAAGCCATCGCAGCGACTTCCTGAAAGGGAGGCTTAAGCCCCTCCCATATGTATATGCAGTCCGTCTCGGAAATGTTCCGGAACCTCTCCTGCACGCGCTCACGTCACGTGTGAACGGGAACAGGAATCGAAGTCCCGGAAAAACATTCCAGAACGTCGCCTGCAGTGTTTTGAATGAAAGCTTTTGTGTTGTCGAGTTCACCTGGACTCTGCATACCCCCCCCCGCCTTCCCTCTCATAACCCGAGCGCTAACTTGCATGTTTGTACGTCTTGGCATTATCAACAGTACTTAGCATTGTTTAGATGTTGTAAACACCAACATGTTCTTAGATGTTGGCACTTGGTACTCAGAATGGCACCTCTGCTCTTATCCCTGCTATTATGCAGGCAATCTAGCAATTATGAAACTCATTCAGTTAGTAGTTACTATGAATGCTTGAAACTGTTATGTACCACAGTGATATATTGATGTCTCCTTCAACGAATGTACTCTTTGTAAGTTGCATTGGATAAAAGTGTCTGCCAAATGCCCTAAATGAAAATGTAAAATATATATATTTTTTTAACAAAGTTAGCGTTAACCACCCCTCCCATTCTTGGGCGTGAGGATCAATAGGATTTGGATCACGTTTACAAAAGCAACGCCCATCACACAGCGTTTGCTTGCTTCTTTTAGCATCGTGCTTCTTTTAAATTTCTTCCCTTTTGAAGGATCGTCTTGTGTTGCTTGTTCTTTGAAAACGTGATTCGGTCAAAGACAGACAAACAGACAAAGCCAAGACGCAGAGACGCGGTAGAAACCCTAATATTGACCCATCCACAGGGAATGTTGCTGATCACTGCGGAGGCCTCTTCTTATTTGGATATAGAACATGCAGACGGCCAATATGTCGTTTTGTAGAACTCAACTAGCACACAATCTTGTGACAAATGGCTGTATTGGGTATAGGCCCAACATTCCAAACATTTGTATTCTTAAAGGGGACACCTGGATTATGCCACCAGGTGTGTGTGTGATTAGCCATCGCAAGCCATTTCACAATTGCCATGTGATTCCCGTCTTGTGACATCACAAGTGGGAATGTCCACCTCGATTACTGTATGATGACTAGATCAGTCTAACAGCCTACCCAGTAGGGTTGGGTATCGTTTAGATTTATCCGATACCGGTGCCAAACCGATACTTTTAAAACGATACCGGTGCCAAAACGGTGCCAGAACCGATACCTTCTTTAAAAAGAGCAAACAACAGCCAGTGTTAATTTCGTTAACGAAATGTTTGACGAAAAATATGCGTTAACGACCTTTTTCCCATGACTAAGACGTGACGTTGACGTGACGAAAACGGATCTTTGAAAATAAAAACTGTGACTAAATCTATTTTTACTTTCGTTGACGAGACGAGACGAGACGAAAATGTTAGTGGTGGACGAACGGACATTCAAAATTGAATTAATTATTAAAGAGTTTGATTCCAAAACGCGATAAGCGCCATTAACAAAAAAAAAAAGAATCGTTTCTGCAAAACGCGACAACCGGCTAGTTTCTCTGCATTATATTATGATATTATTATATTATTATATTATTATATTATTCCCTTTCTTTCCAAACTGTGATAAACGCCACGACAGATTTTCAGCAGACTCAGATATATCCGCTCGGCCAATCACAGCGCGCCATTCCCGTAACTTAACTAGCCTAGTGACAGCTGTCAAAGTCCTGTCAGAGACAACACACACATATCGTAAGAGATTTTAAGCGAAATTATTCATTGAATGAAATAATGAATAACTTTGATGGAACAGAGGAGCCGGTGGTTGTTTCTACAGTGGGAAAAAAACAAACCATCAAAAGATCATCATAGACGGGAGAATGTGAAGAAAATGCGACATTCCTGGCGGTGGTCGCTAGACCTTATTAAGACGCAGAAGCGCCTGGTCCTGTTCAACTTTAGTTGAATGAGCGTAGAAAGACGTTTTGATCAAGATCACCAGCAATGAGCTGATCACCGTGACTACAGTCCGTCTTCTTGGTGTGTGTGTTGCCGGCGATTTCTTACACACACACACACACACAAGACGGACTGTAGTCACACTTATCAACTCATTGCTGGTGATCTTGATCAAAACGTCCAGTCTTTCTACGCTCATTCAAGTAAAGTTGAACAGGACCAGGCGCTTCTGCGTCTTATAACAGTTAATAAGGTCCAGCGAGTGGGGGGGGGCAGGCGCGCATTGTCGGGTTTTTATCAATCAGATGAATGCATCAAATCTTCGCGCAGTATGACGATCTATGCAATCACTAGAAGGATACCCGGTCTGAAATGCGGTGGATATTTAAAATGGCATTTTAACTACTGGCACCGAAATGAGGCACCGAAATATGCGTTTTGATTCGGTACGGTTAGTACCGGTTGTACGGGAACCGGTTCCATAGTGGTACCGGTTCTCGGTACCCATCCCTACTACCCAGTGGACTGTACCGACAGGTAAAGTGATCTAGTCAGCATACATCTAGGGGGACATAGTTGCCGTCACACTAACTGGTTCATTTGAAATAAAAACACAATGTTCTAAGTCCCTTATTAGTGCTCTCCCCTAACTAACAGAAGGAGCCTGTGTGTGTGTGTGCGTGTGCGTGTGCGTGTGTGTGTGTGACCCTATAGACACAACGTGTGCATCACGTCACATTTGTTCATGAGACAGAGGACCTGGCTGTGGAGGATATTGACACTATCCTGTAAATTGGGGCTGCCCCCGACCAAAGATGTTCCTAGTCAACTAGGAGTTGTTAGTTCAGGCTCATTTGCTGACAAGTCGTCGCACGTTTATGATATGAATTTAGTTATTTAGACGTTTTTTGGGGCATCGGAAAATGGTTTGAGTTCCGGGCCTGAAAAAGAATGTAATACGTAACATTCTAACACTGTGCTACATTACAGAGAAATACAAAACCATAATAATGAGCCTTTAAAATATACATTTTACAAGCGCACGCACGAAGCAAGCCGCTGGCAAAGGTAAAGACAGCTTGGAATAATTTCACCCCTCGCCTTCTGAGACAAACGCATGGTTGATCACTGTGAGGTGATCATTATGAGACGTTTGCACTGGTCACGGTTATTATAGGATATGCAGGTTCGGGTCAACTGCGGAGCTAAGTGGCCATATGTACGGGTGGCGGGGCGGGTTCAGTGTCCAGTGCTCCAGGACAGACACAACTAGTGCAGTGCTCCAGGACAGACACAACTAGTGCAGTGCTCCAGGACAGACACAACTAGTCCAGTGCTCCAGTTCAGACACAGTTAGTCTCACCTGTCAAACAGCGCCCCCAGGTGGCCCCTCCGGCTCAGCTCCGCCTTCTGGACGTCCACCACAGCTGACGGCGGCAGCTCCGCGGGGCTGGGGCCGGGGCCAGGGCACTCCACGGCCCCGCAGCCCGGTAGCGCCATCCGCCCCGTGGACAGCACATACACCAGGACCAGGGCGGCTACTGCTGCTGGTAGTGCTGGTCCTTTCCTCTGGTCCATTACTACACCACTAGTTTATAGAGAGACACACACACACACACACACACACACATTTATTATTAATCAGAGAATATACTCCAGCTACAGATAACATATGGATGAGTCGGTTCACTTGTCAACAGTCATTTAGTCAAGTCGTCTAAATGCACTCAAACCCTTTTAGACCATTAGTTCATTAGTTCCCTGGTTCCTTAGTTCCTTCCCCTGTGTCTCGGGGCCTAGTACTACTACTACTACTGTACTACACTACTACTACTATACTACTACAATTAAACCATTTGTGAATTAAATGGAATGAAATAAAATAAAATGAAAAATCACCACTAAACGTCACAAGGGACACCATGGGTCTACCAGTCAACCAGTAAAGCAGTCAACCAGTCAGTCAACCAGTGAACCAGTAAAGCAGTAAACCAGTCAGTCAACCAGTAAAGCTGTCAACCAGTAAACCAGTCAGTCAACCAGTAAAGCAGTAAACCAGTCAGTCAACCAGTAAAGCACAGACACATGGTCCCTCCCGCCTTGTGCACTCCGCACCACGACGGCAGCTCCTGCGGGTCGTGTGCACCGGGCCGGGGGAGGCGGGAAGCCGCGCCGCTCAACCCCGGAAACCGAGGAGCCACAGACGCGGCGGTGGCGGGTCGGAGGGAGAGCGGACCCGACTCGACCCGACCCGAACTAAGAAGAACCCGAAGGAACGAAACCAAAGCGGCCGCACTTACAAGTCCCCGCTGTCTGTCGTCATCGTCTCGTTCTTCTCCTCCTCGTGCTAAAGAGGCTAAGCTAACGGCTAACGCTAATAAACAGACCGGAGGAGCAGCAGGAGGAGGAGGAGGGCGGGGCCGGCCTGTGATTGGTCGCCGCGTAGAGCACGTGACACCGCCGCCGGGTGGAGGGCGGGTCAATATTTGGTGTTTCTGCGGCGGCGGCGGCGTCTCCGCGTCTCCTTGCGCCGGAGACGATCCTTCAACAGAGAAGACATGTGGACGTGAAAACAATACAGGTGGTGTCTAACTACTAGTCCAGTGCAGACACAACTAGTCCAGTGTGCACCGGTACAGACACAACTAGTCCAGTGCACCGGTACAGACACAACTAATCCAGTGCACCGGTACAGACACAACTAGTCCAGTGCGCCGGTACAGACACAACTAATCCAGTGCACCGGTACAGACACAACTAGTCCAGTGCACCGGTACAGACACAGCAAGTCCAGTGTGCACCGGTGCAGACACAACTACTCCAGTGCACCGGTACAGACACAACTAGTCCAGTGCACCGGTACAGACACAACTAGTCCAGTGCACCGGTACAGACACAACTAGTCCAGTGCACCGGTACAGACACAGCAAGTCCAGTGTGCACCGGTGCAGACACAACTACTCCAGTGCACCGGTACAGACACAACTAATCCAGTGCACCGGTACAGACACAACTAGTCCAGTGTGCACCGGTGCAGACACAACTACTCCAGTGCACCGGTACAGACACAGCAAGTCCAGTGCACCAGTATAGACACAACTAGTCCTGCTGGTGGTGCTGCTGCGATAGACATAAATATAACCACTCTCACTGTGTTTAAAAATGTATGAATCATCTTGTTTTAGATCATTTGGGTCAAACATTACAGGCTAAACTACATGGGTCCCAAAAAGCATCCTTGTGGTGCACCACACATGGAACAGCTCATCAAGTGAATCATTTACATTGACATTGAGGGCATTTGGCTGAGAACCCCTGCGTACACATGAGACAGAGGGATCAGTGGCTCTGCCTCAAGTCCTGCCTGTTGTCATTTGGTCTCTGAACTGCCTCAAGTTAGGCTTTCAAGATTCTACTCAAATACCTTTGTTTACATAAAGTGTGACCGCGTGTGTGTGTTTCTTTAAATGGTGTTACGGATGGTGATTACACTGAAAAAGCTTCAGGCCTTGACTTTTTAAATCCGGATGTGGTTGGATTGTCAATATCTTCTGTCTCTGCTTCCAGGTTTGAGAGCTGCCGTTGTGTCCTTAATTTCCCCAACTAGCACCTAACAGAAACCCTGGGTGGACGCAACAGGACACAACTGGAACCACTTTTCAGGTCACTAAAAGGTTCCCTCAGCCCCGTCGCGGTCTGTGTTTCCGCTGTGGCCCAAAGACCCGCTGGATTCGGAAATGTAATCCGCTGACGTATGACAAAGTGAGGGCTGTTGTTACATGCAACTAACGTCTCCAAAACATGGATGTACTGTATTAAAAGAAACGCTGCAAATGTACACCTACACACGCACACACTCATTAAACAAGAGGTTTTATTACAGGTGGAGAAATTCTTCCTGCAAAGATCCCTGCAATTTGCCTCTAGGGCCGGTAGAGGTGTGGAAGATGCTTCTATAACACCTTGAAAGAACAGAAGCACAGGCTAGGCTGTTATTTATAGACTATCCAGCTACATATTTTATCAGAAAAGCTAATCCATCTTTTTAAACTGGATTTTAACCTAGTTGGCCGGATATTGGACCTCCTGACGGACAGATCCCAGAGTGTGTGAGACTCTTCCACTGGTTCTCCTCAGGGCTGCTGTCTCTCTCCATTACTTTACATCCTGTAACCCCAACGACTGCCGTAGGAACCACACAAACAGACACGTCTTCACGCCTGCTGCTGATTCTGTGATTGTTAGTCCCCTTGAAGGAGAGGGCCTGTGGTCGACGACTTTGTCCCCTGGTGTGAAAAGTCCTTCGTCCTCCGTCTCCACTGAGATGACGACGATCTTCTTTTATAGGACTTTAGCGCTTAACTTTTATTAATTGATCCTCTCTTAACCCTGTCCTGTCAATGTTGGTTGTTCTTGGTGTTACTGTGTGTTTTTTTTTTGGTTTTTTTATGTGATGTGCCCTCAGCTGCAAACCAATTTCCCCTCAAACTTGACTTCACTTGACACACGCATGCACGCACACACACACACACACATCCTAATCCCCCTCATTGCACTGTTTTACACTTGGATTAAAAAGGTGTGGCACGTACAGGTGTGAGAGCTTCTCCAATGGGGGTGCTTTGGAGGACTTCAGGGTGAACAAAAAAAAAAAGTATGAGTACCACCTTAATATAACTGAGTAAATAGGAATAGTAACATAGTGATAACTTTAAACGCTAAATGTTTCCAATAAGAGCAGATCACTTAAACTTTAACTTTGTTCTGCACTTATACGAACCGCCGCTAGGGGGAGGTATTTTACCACTCAGAGCAGACCTGTTCCTTCACTCAGCTCAATATCCCCACACACACACACACACTCAAAGACACAAGCAGACACACACACAAAGACACAGACAGACATACACACACATGTATTGATCAGGTTTGATTATGATCTGGAGA
This sequence comes from Coryphaenoides rupestris, assembly GCA_002895965.2. Classification (NCBI taxonomy): domain Eukaryota; kingdom Metazoa; phylum Chordata; class Actinopteri; order Gadiformes; family Macrouridae; genus Coryphaenoides; species Coryphaenoides rupestris. The sequence goes on along the minus strand of PIJE02001569.1, from coordinate 107,475 downwards.
TATTGGAGCATGTGAGCATGTTGGACGTCCGACAGGTTTATGAATATTATGTTCACGCTATAATCTGACCCTGAAGTATTATGGACTTATCTCGTGAGGGGAGAAGTTGAGATAACGGATAGACAACCACCTCTCTTATCTCTAATGTTTTATCTCTATCTCCCTCTATCTCCCTCTCTCTCCCCCTATCTCTGCTTCTCTCTCTTTGCCCTCTCTCTCTCTCTTCCTCTCTCCCTCTTTCTCTGCCTCTCTCCCCCTCTGTTTCCCTATCTCTGCCAACCACAGGAAGTGTGTCTGTCGGCCATATTGGTAGGAGGTGTTCTGCCGTACGGTTCTTTGTTCTAAACTTCTTCTCGGTTCTCAGACTCCAAAGTCAGAACCGTGGTTCCGCCAAGACCCCGGTGTCCAGGCAGACATTTCCAATCGCCACATAAAAGGGATTCATGTGCCATTTATCTATTTTTATGATTTGGGGCCATTTAATGGATGTACTTGTCACTTTTACAGGTGAAGGTCTTATTTCTTATTATGATTAAAACATGATTTGGAGTCGTTCTTGTCTGTCGGGAGTCTTCCCTGACTGTAGGAGTCTCTCCTGGGATCCTGGGTACTGAGAACACCGGCCCATCCCGACAACCTGGTCGTCAACAATGAGACATCGCCGATAGCAACGGGGGCCGTGCTCTTATCACAGCTATTATGCAGGCAACCTAGCAATTATGAAACTCGTTCTATTAACCTTGTAACTATGAATGCTCTAAACCTGCTCTATTCTTATCTTCAGGTACCACAGTGATATATTGCTGTCTCTCCTTCAACAAATGTACTCTTTGTAAGTCGCTTTGAATAAAAGCGTCTGACCAATGCCCCTAAATGTTAGATGTTGTTGTGGTGGTGAGGTGGTGGTGGTGGAGGTGGGGGTGGTGTTGGGGGAGGAGGTGATGATGGTCATTTTAAAGGAGGAGACGGTGGGTGGAAGTGGTGATGGTGGTGGAGGAGGTGGACAAGGAGGTGAAGATCTTGGGTGAACATCTTCTCTGACTAAAGACCAAGATGCCAGCCGCTGTTGACGTGTTGATCTTGTATATGAATATAAATAATATATATATATAATATATACACAATATATATACAGTAAATATATATATATAGAGGAGCACACAGGCCCGTACCACTCACTCAATAAGGTTAATTTATAAGGGGTTTACACTCTTTGGCAATGTAAATGTACGTTTCTATGCCAATAAAGCTCTTTAAATGGAAATGGTCTGAAGTGTCTCAGCATCATCACCATCCAGGAGACACCTTTACGCTGGGGGGGGGGTCACCTCTAGGGTTGCTCGCCGGGATCCCGGAATCCCGGGATTCCCGGGAAATCGTCAGCCTCTTTAGTACCGGGAATTAGCAACGGGTCCCGGGTTTTGGGGGGTTTGTTTTGGAGGGGTATTTGTTAACTTTTTATAACTATGTTGCATTAATAGTAGCCTAAACTAATAATACATACTCAATATATTGTGCAAATATTATTATTTTCTTGTTTAGATAGGCAGGCATACGAACTACCTGTAGAAGGTCTAAAAATAATCACTTGCGATGTAACGAATTGTAGTGAACGCCACGGAGGAGCTGAAGAGACGAGACGCGGAGTGTAGTTGTATTGTTGCTCTGTGGCCCAGACACCACCCAGAGTCTACCTTTTATTGTGCTTTACCAAGGACGGATTGTTATTTAGGACATTAATCCGTTAATTCGCGGTTCTGATGGGGGGTGGCTCCGTTAATCCGCGGTTCTGATCCGGGAGGGGGGCGGGGGGGTGGATATCGCTGGATATTGGTGGGGACATGTCCCCAGCGTTCCCACTACATTCTACGCCCATGTGCTTTCCATAATACATTTCCCATACATAACATTCCTCATCATCCCTCCGGCCCCCACGTCATCTGCGCGGCCATGTGGTGGGCCCGCCCCCTCCTGGCCGCTACAGAATGTAACCAAGATCGTTGGTTTTTTTCTTCATGAGAATTTCAACAGAATTGCTGCATGTTCTTCATAGAAATAAAACATTTGTATTCAATAAAATAGCGTTGTTCTGTTGCATTTATTTATATAGGCCTAGCATTAAATGAGTATTAAAAGGCACTTCCGGTTTCTACGGGAATCCCGGGATTTCCGACCCCACCCACCACCCACCTCCACCACCTCCTCCATCACCCACCACCTCTACCTCACCACCTCCTCCATCCTCCACCACCACACCACCTCACCACCACCCCACCACCACCTCCACCCAGCACCATCACCACCTCCACCACCACCCACCACCACCCACCCACCACCCACCCCCACACACCACCACCTCCTCCATCACCACCACCATCCACCATCACCACCACCACATCCACCCACCTCCACCTCCACCACCTCACCACCTCCTCCACCACGCCACCACCTCCATCACCACCTCCACCACCACCCCCACCATCACAACCTCCACCATCACAACCTCCATCACCACCTCCACCACCACAACCTCCACCACCCCCACCCACCTCCACCACCACCACCACCCACCACCTCCACCACCACCACCTCCACCCACCTCCACCACCTCCACCACCACGCAGAAGTTTGAACAGAGGAGTTAAATCTATTCAGGTGAACACCAACACACGTTGAAAGGTTAATGCTATGCATGGGGAGAAGCAGATTGAGTGAACGCACAAGTCAGGGAAATTAGTTTGTGTAGTGAGTTGGAACGCAGGAGGCTATTATGGGATGGCTGGGCGCAGGGTAAAGACAGAGTTCATTGATCTATGATGAAAATGTTCAATATTTAATGGAACGCACAAAGAACCACAATAAGCAATATGGTGGGGCATCAATAAAACATATGGGGGGAAAGGAAAGTGGTGTGCATGTGTGAGGGTGTGTGTGTGTGTGTGTGTGTGTGTGTGTGTGTGTGTGTGTGTGTGTGTTGTGTGTTGTGTGTGCATGTGTGTGTATGTGTGTGTGTGTGTGTGTGTGTGTGTGTGTGCGTGGTGGTGGTGGGGGGTCTTACCTGTGCAGTCTCTCCCCTTCCCTCGACACTCCCCGCTGTGCTGCGGGTACGACGCCAGGGTGGCGGGCAGGCCGGGGCCCAGCAGGGAGCCGAGGAGGCAGGACACGGCCAGGTAGCCCCGGGCCAGGCGACCGGGCCACCCCGACCCCCCAGACCCCCTTCTTCCTTCTCCTCCTCCTCCACCACCTCCTCCTCCTCCTCCTCCCAGAGAGGAGCACCCGGCCATGGTGGTGCTGTCTCGACTCCCAGCGACTCCCTTCTGCTGTGTGCTGCTGGACGGACTGAGGACTGAGGAGGTCCGAGGAGGTCCCGAGGGAAGGAGGACCTAGATCTAGAGACGCAGAGCTGATCCGCGGCGCGACGGAGCCACCATCCTCATCCTCATACTCGGTCCTCCGGCTTTATTTTATTCTCTTTAATTATATTTTATTTTAACCGCCACCTCCTCCGTACCGTCTGTGGTCTGTGGTCTGTTCTCCCGCCGCCACGGACCGACCGGACTGTGTCAGTAACAACCCGCTGAGCGCACGGAGGCGTCGGGATGCTGCTGGGAGAGAGACCGAGAGAGGGAGGGAGAGAGAGAGAGATACCTGGAGAGAGAGAGAGAGAGAGGGAGGGAGAGAGAGAGAGAGAGAGAGAGAGGGAGGGAGGGAGAGAGAGAGAGAGAGGGAGGAGGAAAGAGAGAGGAGGAGAGAGAGAGAGAGAGAGAGAGGGGAAGAGAGAGAGAGAGAGAGAGAGAGAGAGAGAGAGAGAGAGAGAGAGAGAGAGAGAGAGAGAGGAGAGAGAGAGGAGAGAGAGAGAGAGGAGAGAGAGAGAGAGAGAGAGAGAGAGAGAGAGGGGGGAGGTGAGCAGCTGCTGCAGCAACCGGAGCCACAACAACAAAGAGATGTGATGGAGAGGAGAGGAGGTGACTAGGGTTGCTCAAAATTCCCGAATCTGACCCTTTTTAAATGGGATTATAGAGCCCCTTCCCGGGAAACCTTTACGCTGGGGGGGGGGGTCACCTCTAGGGTTGCTCGCCGGGATCCCGGAATCCCGGGATTCCCGGGAAATCTTCAGTCCCTTTAGTACCGGGAATTAGCAACGGGTCCCGGTTTTTTTTTGGAGGGGGTATTTGTTAACTTTTTATAACTATGTTGCATTAATAGTAGCCTAAACTAATAATACATACTCAATATATTGTGCAAATATGATTATTTTCTTGTTTAGATAGGCAGGCATACGAACTACCTGTAGAAGGTCTAAAAATAATCACTTGCGATGTAACGAATTGTAGTGAACGCCACGGAGGAGCTGAAGAGACGAGACGTGGAGTGTAGTTGTATTGTTGCTCTGTGGCCCAGACACCACTCAGAGTCGACCTGTTATTGTGCTTTAACAAGGACTGATTGTTATTTAGGACATTAATCCGTTAATTCGCGGTTCTGATGGGGGGTGGCTCCGTTAATCCGCGGTTCTGATCCGGGAGGGGGGCGGGGGGGGGTGGATATCGCTGGATATTGTGGGTACATGTCCCCCGAGCGTTGCCCAGCTTACATTCCTACGCCCATGTGTCTTTCCATAATACATTTCCCATACATAACATTCCTCATCATCCCTCCGGCCCCCACGTCATCTGCGCGGCCATGTGGTGGGCCCGCCCCCTCCTGGCCGCTACAGAATGTAACCAAGATCGTTGGTTTTTTTCTTCATGAGAATTTCAACAGAATTGCTGCATGTTCTTCATAGAAATAAAACATTTGTATTCAATAAAATAGCGTTGTTCTGTTGCATTTATTTATATAGGCCTAGCATTAAATGAGTATTAAAAGGCACTTCCGGTTTCTACGGGAATCCCGGGATTTCCCGGGAAGGGGCTCTATAATCCCATTTAAAAAGGGTCAGATTCGGGAATTTTGAGCAACCCTAGTCACCTCCTCTCCTCTCCATCACATCTCTTTGTTGTTGTGGCTCCGGTTGCTGCAGCAGCTGCTCACCTCCCCCCTCTCTCTCTCTCTCTCTCTCCCTCACTCATTCTCCAGGTCTCTCTCTCTCTCTCTCTCTCTCTCTCTCTCTCTCTCTCTCTCTCCCTCCCTCCTCTCTCTCTCTCTCTCTCTCCCTCGGCCTCTAGGTCTCTCTCTCTCTCTCTCTCCCTCCCTCTCTCTCTCTCTCTCTCCAGGTATCTCTCTCTCTCTCCCTCCCTCTCTCGGTCTCTCTCCCAGCAGCATCCCGACGCCTCCGTGCGCTCAGCGGGTTGTTACTGACACAGTCCGGTCGGTCCGTGGCGGCGGGAGAACAGACCACAGACCACAGACGGTACGGAGGAGGTGGCGGTTAAAATAAAATATAATTAAAGAGAATAAAATAAAGCCGGAGGACCGAGTATGAGGATGAGGATGGTGGCTCCGTCGCGCCGCGGATCAGCTCTGCGTCTCTAGATCTAGGTCCTCCTTCCCTCGGGACCTCCTCGGACCTCCTCAGTCCTCAGTCCGTCCAGCAGCACACAGCAGAAGGGAGTCGCTGGGAGTCGAGACAGCACCACCATGGCCGGGTGCTCCTCTCTGGGAGGAGGAGGAGGAGGAGGTGGTGGAGGAGGAGGAGAAGGAAGAAGGGGGTCTGGGGGGTCGGGGTGGCCCGGTCGCCTGGCCCGGGGCTACCTGGCCGTGTCCTGCCTCCTCGGCTCCCTGCTGGGCCCCGGCCTGCCCGCCACCCTGGCGTCGTACCCGCAGCACAGCGGGGAGTGTCGAGGGAAGGGGAGAGACTGCACAGGTAAGACCCCCCACCACCACCACGCCCCTATCACTGTGTGTGTGTGTGTGTGTGTGTGTGTGTGTGTGTGTGTGTGTGTGTTAGGTGTGTGTGTGTGTGTCACACACACACACACACACACACACACACACACACACACACACACACACACACACACACACACACACACACACACACACACACACACACACATACACACACACACATGCACACACACCTAAAATTACACCTTCACACACACACACACACACACACCTACACACACACCTTCACACATGCACACCACTTTCCTTTCCCCCCATATGTTTTATTGATGCCCCACCATATTGCTTATTGTGGTTCTTTGTGCGTTCCATTAAATATTGAACATTTTCATCATAGATCAATGAACACACACACACACACACACTCACACACACTCAGCTAGCATCCGACTTCAAACGCTGGAACGAGCTTTTGATTGGTGTTGGCCAAATCAATTCATCAAATTCATTCATTCATTTAGTTTCCATAAAAACATGATTGTCTTTGACTTGACAACCAACAGAAACATGTTCAGGAAAAAATTACTTGAAAGCAGCGACTAATAATGTGTGTGTGTGTGTGTGTGTGTGTGCATGTGTGTGTTTTGTGCAGCCATGCGTGTGTGTCTGTGTGTGTGTGTGTGTGTGTGTATATATCTCTGTCTGACACATGGCTGTGTGTGCCCGTGCTTCAGTGAAGCGACGCGGGCTGTTATTTGCGGTGTAATTTTGTGGCGTTCTGCTTCTCACGTCCAAGAAACACACACCTGACACACACACACACACACACACCACACACACACACACACAAACATGAGACGTGTGGCGGCCATGTTTGTAGAGTTGTGTGTTTGCAGAGTCCAGGTGAACTCAGGTGGGTCTTGAGTCTCTTGCGGAAGCTGGCGAGCGACTCTGCCGTCCTGACGTCATTCATATTTGGCATCGGTGCATTCGAGCTGTTAACGTTGACTGATTATTTAGCGTTAGACGTTCTCACCCACATGCAGCGGCGATCAAATGTTGTGGGAATACACCGACAGCCCGAGCCAACTTCCTGGTGCCGCTGCAGTAATCCTCCCCGGGCTCCTTGTTGTTGTCGCTAAGCCTCGTTAATCGTCCCCGTAAACGCAAACGCGCTAAGCCACGCATCGCTCTGGAGGAACGTGGCTTCTGACCGCCTGTTGTTGGAGCAGCACCTGGTCGCCGGTAAATCAGCCAGGAACAAACCGAGCTTTCATACACGGCAAGATGTGCCGTTTCCTCGCCCTTCGTCTTCACCGTGAAGACATCGATTAAAAAAAGATCTTCGGCTCCTGTTTCGTGTTTCCTTCCCCGGCAGGTGTGATCAGCCACTGCAAGCCATTTCAGAATCGACCCATTAGTGACATCACAAGTGGGCGTATCCACCCGGGGCCCACACACACCTGGCGCTAAGGTAGGGGCCCTTTTTGAAGTGTGTGTTTGGGGGGGGGGGGGTTTCTGGTCTAGATGATTTACATTTACATTTAGGGCATTTGGCAGACGCTTTTATCCAAAGCGACTTACAAAGAGTACATTTGTTGAAGGAGAGGCAGCAATATATCACTGTGGTACCTGAAGATAAGAATAGAGCTGTTTTCGAGCATTCATATTTACCAGACGAATAGAACGAGTTTCATAATTGCCAAGTTGCCTGCATAAGTAGCTGGGCAGGCGTGTGATTCTAACGCAGGTTAGTGCTGGGGGGGGTTATGTAGAGTCCAGGTGAACTCTGAACTGGAGGTCTTGTGGGGGGGGGGGGGTCACCTCTAGGGTTGCTCGCCGGGATCCCGGAATCCCGGGATTCCCGGGAAATCGTCAGCCTCTTTAGTACCGGGAATTAGCAACGGGTCCCGGGTTTTGGGGGGTTTGTTTTGGAGGGGTATTTGTTAACTTTTTATAACTATGTTGCATTAATAGTAGCCTAAACTAATAATACCAATACTCAATATATTGTGCAAATATGATTATTTTCTTGTTTAGATAGGCAGGCATACGAACTACCTGTAGAAGGTCTAAAAATAATCACTTGCGCGGATGTAACGAATTGTAGTGAACGCCACGGAGGAGCTGAAGAGACGAGACGCGGAGTGTAGTTGTATTGTTGCTCTGTGGCCCAGACACCACCCAGAGTCTACCTTTTATTGTGCTTTACCAAGGAGACAGATTGTTATTTTGGACATTAAACCGTTAATTCGCGGTTCTGATCCGGAGGGGGGGGGGGGCTCCGTTAATTCGCGGTTCTGATCCCGGAGGGGGGGGGGGGGGGGGTTGGATATCGCTGGATATTGGTGGGGACATGTCCCCAGCGTTCCCACTACATTCTACGCCCATGTGCTTTCCATAATACATTTCCCATACATAACATTCCTCATCATCCCTCCGGCCCCCCACGTCATCTGCGCGGCCATGTGGTGGCCCCGCCCCCTCCTGGCCGCTACAGAATGTAACGAAGATAGTTTTGTTTTTTTTCTTCATGAGAATTTCAACAGAATTGCTGCATGTTCTTCATAGAAATAAAACATTTGTATTCAATAAAATAGCGTTGTTCTGTTGCATTTATTTATATAGGCCTAGCATTAAATTAGTATTAAAAGGCACTTCCGGTTTCTACGGGAATCCCGGGATTTCCCGGGAAGGGGCTCTATAATCCCATTTAAAAAGGGTCAGATTCGGGAATTTTGAGCAACCCTAGTCACCTCCTCTCCTCTCCATCACATCTCTTTGTTGTTGTGGCTCCGGTTGCTGCAGCAGCTGCTCACCTCCCCCCTCTCTCTCTCTCTCTCCCTCACTCATTCTCCAGGTCTCTCTCTCTCTCCCTCACTCTCTCTTTCTCTCTAGGTGTCTCTCTCTCCCTCCCTCCCTCTCTCTCTCTCTCTCTCTCTCTCCCTCGGCCTCTAGGTCTCTTTCTCTCTCCCTCCCTCTCTCCAGGTATCTCTCTCTCTCTCCCTCCCTCTCTCGGTCTCTCTCCCAGCAGCATCCCGACGCCTCCGTGCGCTCAGCGGGTTGTTACTGACACAGTCCGGTCGGTCCGTGGCGGCGGGAGAACAGACCACAGACGGTACGGAGGAGGTGGCGGTTAAAATAAAATATAATTAAAGAGAATAAAATAAAGCCGGAGGACCGAGTATGAGGATGAGGATGGTGGCTCCGTCGCGCCGCGGATCAGCTCTGCGTCTCTAGATCTAGGTCCTCCTTCCCTCGGGACCTCCTCGGACCTCCTCAGTCCTCAGTCCGTCCAGCAGCACACAGCAGAAGGGAGTCGCTGGGAGTCGAGACAGCACCACCATGGCCGGGTGCTCCTCTCTGGGAGGAGGAGGAGGAGGAGGAGGAGGAGGAGGAAGAAGGGGGTCTGGGGGGTCGGGGTGGCCCGGTCGCCTGGCCCGGGGCTACCTGGCCGTGTCCTGCCTCCTCGGCTCCCTGCTGGGCCCCGGCCTGCCCGCCACCCTGGCGTCGTACCCGCAGCACAGCGGGGAGTGTCGAGGGAAGGGGAGAGACTGCACAGGTAAGACCCCCCACCACCACCACGCCCCTATCACTGTGTGTGTGTGTGTGTGTGTGTGTGTGTGTGTGTGTGTGTGTGAGTGTGTGTGTGTGTGTGTGTGTGTGTGTGTGTGTGTGTCACACACACGCACACACACACACACATGCCTTCACACACACACACACACACACACAGACACCCATGCCTTCACACACACACACACACACACACAGACACCCATGCCTTCACACACACACACACACACACACACACACACACACACATACACACACACACATACACACACACACACACACATGCACACACACTTAAAATTACACCTACACACCTTCACACACACACACACACACACACACCTTCACACATGCACACCACTTCCCTTTCCCCCCATATGTTTTATTGATGCCCCACCATATTGCTTATTGTGGTTCTTTGTGCGTTCCATTAAATATTGAACATTTTCATCATAGATCAATGAACTCTGTCTTTACCCTGCGCCCAGCCATCCCATAATAGCCTCCTGCGTTCCAACTCACTACACAAACTAATTTCCCTGACTTGTGCGTTCACTCAATCTGCTTCTCCCCATGCATAGCATTAACCTTTCAACGTGTGTTGGTGTTCACCTGAATAGATTTAACTCCTCTGTTCAAACTTCTGCGTGGTGGTGGAGGTGGTGGAGGTGGGGATTGGGGTGGTGGTGGTGGAGGTTGTGGTGGTGGAGGTGGTGATGGAGGTTGTGATGGTGGAGGTTGTGATGGTGGGGGTGGTGGTGGAGGTGGTGATGGAGGTGGTGGCGTGGTTGAGGTGGTAGTAGAGGTGGAGGTGGTGGTGGATGTAACGGTGGAGGTGGCATGGTGATGGTGGTGGTGGTGATGAAGGAGGTGGTGGATGTGGTGGTGGTGGTGGTGGTGGTGGTGGTGATGATGAAGGAGGTGGTAGTGGTGGGGCTGGTGGTGGTGATGGTGCTGGTGGAGGTGGTGGTGGTGGTGGTGATGGTGCTGGTGGAGGTGGTGGTGGTGGAGGTGGAGGAGGTGGTAGAGGTAGAGGTGGTGGTGGTGATGGAGGAGGTGGTGGAGGTGGTGGTGGGTGGACTCCAGCTCAGTGCTTAGCCTATCAGTGTATGCATGTTTGATTGGACCGCTTGGCTGTCAGGTGTTGGGCGGGGCATGATGACTGATGTCTCCCCCACAACTAGCTCCGCCCCATTTATAGACTGTGTGTGTGTGTGTGTGTGTGTGTGTGTGTGTGTGTGTGTGTGTGTGTGTGTGTGTTTGGTGTCTGGTTTAAGCAGCCTCACCTGTCAGGCTGATTAGAGTCTGGGGCTGCACTCCTGCGGTGCATTGCCTCAACCACGGCCACAGGTTAAACCAGCCGTCAAACACACACACACACACACACTCACACACTCAGCTAGCATCCGACTTCAACGCTGGAACGAGCTTTTGATTGGTGTTGGCCAAATCAATTCATCAAATTCATTCATTCATTTAGTTTCCATAAAAACATGATTGTCTTTGACTTGACAACCAACAGAAACATGTTCAGGAAAAAATTACTTGAAAGCAGCGACTAATAATGTGTGTGTGTGTGTGTGTGTGTGTGTGTGTGTGCATGTGTGTGTTTTGTGCAGCCATGCGTGTGTGTCTGTGTGTGTGTGTGTGTGTGTGTGTATATATCTCTGTCTGACACATGGCTGTGTGTGCCCGTGCTTCAGTGAAGCGACGCGGGCTGTTATTTGCGGTGTAATTTTGTGGCGTTCTGCTTCTCACGTCCAAGAAACACACACCTGACACACACACACACACCACACACACACCACACACACACACACACACACACATACATACTCTAGGTGAACTCTGAACAGGTGGGTCTTGAGTCTCTTGCGGAAGCTGGCGAGCGACTCGCCAGGCCAGCTGATGGATCGCTGTCTGAGTTTCCGCCTTGTCAGCTCCACAGGAAGTGGCCACGCATCACATCCTGCAGCTGTGCCCCTAAAACCAGTCCATTACCCCCAGAACCACAGCGTGACGGATGGATTTAAAAGTTATAAACAGCGATTATTGGCCCATTGGAGTGCGGACCCCAGCGCACGTTCAATGGTCCTTGATACAAGAGACGGATATCTAAACACCTGATATCCAAATGTATCTGAAATGGAAAATCTATAAACATAAATATACATAACCTTCGACCTCGAAGTGGCTCAGACCGTCCTTGTGTCAGAACATTTACCTGAGCGGTAAATGTCCGTATGCATAGAAACGTTAATTAGATTGACAGGGGGACAGTTCCCAGAACACGAAAAGCTTGAGGAGGAAGAGGTTGACTGCAAAGGGTGAACAAAACAAAACAGTCTTCGCTGAACTCGTCCCTGAACTCAAACGTGGCTTGCAACTTGTGCAGCTTCGTGGATATTTGCAGGAATTACACATTTCTTTTGTAATTATGGATAAAGCGAAGATACCTGAGAAAGAAGAAATCAGAGGTACTTGGTTTGATCCCCGACGTCCTGAGTCCACCTGCAGAGCAAGATGACCCCCTAAGCGTCTCCTCAGCGACAGCTCCCTGAATTAACGGTAGTCGGTTGCATCTCCAACCTGACATGCGGCGAGCCCCCGGCAGCGTCGTCGATCCATCATATTGATCAGCAATGGGTAGCAGAGACACAGAGTTAGCCGACGGGCTGCATATGCACACACATCGCAGGTCATGTGACTAAACTAATAATAACCCAGTTCCCGTCTCGAGACGATAGATTTATTATTCATGGAGTTGCAGCAACGACAAAGGAAAGAAACAGAACAGAACAGAAGAATTCCCAGAGGAAGACAGAGAGAGAGAGAGAAATAAAAACAATGAAAGAAGGAAATGTACTGTATCTGTACGGGGCCGTCTACGATAACTCTGCTGAGAAGTCGGTAGTGGGCGTTGTAATTCACTCGTGGCTACGAATCATTCAGCGGTCCGCTCTTAAGCCCTTTAACACATTATCTATATCATCATCATCATCATCATCACCATGTCTCATCAAATATCTGTCTGTGAGTCATAAGCGTGACTCATGTGTTATGAGGTCTTGTCGTCTTCAATGTGTTTTGGCGCCACACAGCCACACAGCACGCAGACCGCCTGCTCGCCGCTAGCTAGCAGACTGCGGTCTGACTGTTCGCTGTTTGTGAGTCTGTGCATGTCCGTGTGTTTGTGTGTGTGTGTGTGTGTGTGTGTGTGTGTGTGTGTGTGTGTGTGTGTGTGTTTTGTGTGTGGTGTGTGTGTGGTGTGTGTGTGTGTGTGTGTGTGTGTGTGTGTGTGTGTGTGTGTGTGTGTGTGTGTGTGTGTGTATTGTACTGGGTTCTGAGAGTCTGTGAGATGGAGAGAGCAGAGGGAGGGAAGGAAGAATTTAAAACAAAGAAAGAATGAAACCGGCCAGGAATGAGGTGGTTGTTCTACGGCCCATTAAATACACCCCCTCCCCCCCCTCACCTCTCTCCTCCCCCCTCCTCCCCTCCCTCCCTCTCCTCCCCCTCCCCTCTCCTCCCCTCTCCTCCCCCCTCCTCCTCCTCTCTCCCTTCTCCTCTCCCCCCCTCCCCCGTTTGAAGAAGTGAGTGAGAGAGAGAGAGAGAGAGGGAGAGAGAGAGAGAGAGTCATTGTGATGCTCGAACGCCCTGCCCTGCTGCAGAGGGTCCACTCGTCTGGATGGATCGGTCGTTTTGTTTATTGCATTGACCCCCCCCCCCAAAAAAATACACACGTTAAACTTTATCGACAATGAGTCATTAAACACTCTCTCCGCTGCGGTGGTTTCGCTGCGTTAGCATCCCGGCGCTATCGGCGATCGCTCGCCGCCTTTCGGCCGCCGGTTTGGCGCGTTCAGTGGGAACCGCTACGCTAAGCAGGCTAAGCTACCGGAGTTAACTACTGTACCACTACGACTGCTGCTATACTACTTACTGAGTGCTCTGCTCTACTGTACGACTGAGTCACGCCCAGCTCCACGTCGTCCAGGAGCAGGGCAGTACCTGTTGCAGGTGGACCTGAGGTGAACGCCCCCCCGGGGGAATCGAACCCGGTAACCGAAGCTGCCGACTGCGTAGAAACGCGCCGCCGGCTGGCAGGATGTTGTTCTCCTGCGTGGCGGCGATGAGGGTCTCGTATCGCCGGTGTTTGGCCGCCCGCCTCTGTTTGTTTACCTCTCCGCTGGCCAAGCGCTTTATTGATCGGTTTAAAGTCGCGCTTCTGCGTGTTGTTCCCGAACGGGAGGCGATGCGATAGTTTTCATCACGTTACGGAAAACGCAAACCGATCGAACGCAAAGTACGTCCAGTTTGGCGGGAAGTCGAATGTGTACAGGAAGTTGGGTCTTTTTAACTGAACAGGATATGAAAACGAAAAAATTATCATTAATAATAATAATAATAATAATCATAACTTTATTTGTACAGCACCTCTAAAATCAGAGATACAAAGAGGTTTGACAGACAAAGCAACAACAGAAAGGCCAAACAAAAGCAAGACAAGATCATGGTCAAGTTAAGATGAAGTTGGAACGAGAAGACAATAAAAGATAAGAAAAACAAGTAAAGTAGTCAGGAAAAAAAGAGTAATGAGCATATTCCGTATTTTGATGACGTCGGTTTAAATCGGAGGTCACGCGGTACGACCTCCACCTCCAGCAGCACGACTCTGCGTCTCACCTGACGACACACACACACACACACACACACACCTGGCCGCTGTGGGGAGAGGAGGGCAGCGACTGGAGGAGGAGGAGGAGGAGCCAGGCGCCCAGGTGGATACCTGCGCAGGTGGAGCCCGCCCCCACTCACGCTGGTCTCCACGATGGTCCAGATCAAGATAGATGGGTAGTATGGACCAGCAGGCGGCGGGGGGGGGTGGTATCGACCTCTGTCTCGCTCTCTCTCTCTCTCTCTCTCTCTTTGTCTCTCTCTCTCTCTCGCGGTCTGCAGTTTGATGCTCTTATCTTCAGGTCTCCTCCCTGTAGCAGTGACTTCTCTGAGGCCCTCCTGCTCCATGCTGGCTCCTCCTCCCTCCTGTCTCCTACTCCTTGGGGTGGTGAGGATCTTTCATGACCCTGCAGGCTCTGGTTCCTCACACCTCCTGGAGTACAGGTTCTGCAGGGTGGGGGAGTGTAGTGCCAATAGTGCGCTCAGCTGAACACATCACCCTCTGCAGAGCTCTCCTGTCTGAGAGGAGTGTTGACGAACCCAGGCAGGCAGGCAGGCAGGCAGAGAGGAGAGAGGAAGAGAGATGAGAGAGAGAGGTTATTCAGAGTCCTTGCGGGGGGTCAGGGGTCACGCAGGAGGGGCCTGGCTCGCAGCCTGCTGGTAATAAACTCCTGTTGGCCGCGCATAGCCACGCGCCGCGCCACCGGCATGCTAATTCAGCCATCTTGGATCACGTTCACCGTCGTTGTTGCCCACAGCGCTACAGACAGTGCTAGTGGACAGAGCTATGGACAGAGGTACAGACAGAGCTACAGACAGGGCTTCAGAACAGAGCTAATGGACAGAGCTACAGACAGAGCTAGAGACAGTGCAAATAGAAAGAGATACAGACAGAGCTACAAACAGAGCTTCAGACAGAGCTACAGACATCACTAACGGACAGAGCTACAGACAGAGCTACAGACAGCGCTATAGACAGAGCTACGGACAGAGCTAGAGACAGTGCTAATGGACAGAGCTATGGACAGAGCTACAGACAGAGCTAGAGACAGTGCTAATGGACAGAGCTACGGACAGAGCTACAGACAGAGCTAGAGACAGTGCTAATGGACAGAGCTACGGACAGAGCTACAGACAGATCTACGGACAGAGCTACAGACAATGCTAATGGACAGAGCTACAGACAGAGCTACAGACAGAGCTTCAGACAGAGCTACAGACAGAGCTTCAGACAGAGCTACAGACAGAGCTACAGACAGTGCTAATGGACAGAGCTACAGACAGAGCTACGGACAGAGCTACGGACAGAACTATGGACAGAGCTAGAGACAGAGCTACGGACAGAGCTACGGACAGAGCTACGGACAGAGCTAGAGACAGAGCTACAGACAGGGCTTCAGACAGAGCTACAGACAGTGCTAATGGACAGAGCTACAGACAGGGCTTCAGACAGAGCTACAGACAGTGCTAATGGACAGAGCTACAGACAGAGCTACAGACAGAGCTACAGACAGGGCTTCAGACAGAGCTACAGACAGTGCTAATGGACAGAGCTACAGACAGAGCTAGAGACAGAGCTAGAGACAGAGCTATGGACAGAGCTACGGACAGAGCTGCGATTAAGTGGCGTGCTAATAGACTCGGATACGACCCACCCAACCACGACTTCACATATTTCCTGCGCCGCGCGGCCTGTTGTTCACCGCGCCAGCGTGTGCGTGGGGGGGAGGCGGCCTATTTGTCTTTGTATTAGAATGTTGCTGGCTGCGTTGCCCATGGCAACACGGCGAGGAGGGGGAGGAGGGAGGTGATGTTTAATTCAGAGCCCTGATCTCCATCTCCATGTTTTCAAATGGAAATGTTGTCGCGAGATGCTGGCTGCGTGGTAATGTTTTATTGGGTCATTGTTCAGTAATTAATCATGAAATTAAAATAATTGTGATTAAGGGGAGATTTCATGAGCCTAGATTACATTGAAGACGGATTTCACAGGACTACAACAATCTTATATCATTGATATCGAAGATCATGACAATCCGAAGAATTTGGGCATTTAGGTGTTAAATCAATTTGCGTCAATTTCGGTCGCTGGCCATCATAAATAGACTTTGAGACCGTTTGCTTTGCCTCGCAGCCAAGAGCTACACAAGGAATCGAACCCCAAACCCCGGCAGTATTAGTGCCTTGCCGTGCCTGGAGGTACGTTGTGGTGGAACCGTTGTGAGAGTGATGTGTTCCCGGGGGACACATTTTTCCTGACGGACGGATGCAGGCGCGCATCCATCTCTATCCCCCCACCCCCCAACCCGGCGCTGGAGTGGTCTGGAGTCTGGAGGCTGAAACACCTGTGTGTCTGTGTGTGTGTGTGTGTGTGTGTGTGTGTGTGTGTGTGTGTGTGTCTGTGTGTGTGTGTGTGTGTGTGTGTGTGTGTGTGTGTGTGTGTGTGTGTGTGTGTGTGTGTGTGTGTGTGTGTGTGTGTGTGTGTGTGTGTGTGTGTGTGTGTGTGTGTGTGTGTGTGTGTGTGTGTGTGTGTGTGTGTGTGTGTGTGTGTGTGTTTGTATGTGTGTGTGTGTGTGTGTGTGTAAATGGAATTGGCAATTCTCGAGGATGTCATCCTGAAAGTCAAGCTGTTATCTGAGATGTGTGTGTGTGTGTGTGTGTGTGTGTCTCTCTCTCTCTCTCTCTCTCTCTCGCTCTCTTTCTCTCTCTCTCACTCTCTCTCTCTGCTCTCTCTCTCTGAAGCCTGCTATTCAGATTAGGTCGTCCGTTAGGAGCCCCTGTAGTGTAGTAGAGTCCCCTAGTGTTGGGCCCCCAGCAGCAGCCCCCCACCCTCTAGCCTCGGTATGGATGATCCCACAATGCATTGCGGCGGCGGCCGTTTGGTCTCATGTGTTGGGGGGGATGCAAATAAGAGGGCGGTGACCTGGGAAGGTTTGACCCACCACGAGGAATGGAATCCGGCCCCCCAGAGAGGGGGGGGTGTGTAAAGGGTGTGTGTGTGTGTGTGTGTGTGTGGTGGTGTGTGGTGTGTGTTGTGTGTGTGTGTGTTGTGTGTGTGTGTGTGTGTGTGTGGTGTGTGTGTGTGTGTGTGTGTGTGTGTGTGTGTGTGTGTGTGTGTGTGTGTGTGTGTGTGTGTGTGTGTGTAACATGAGCCTTGTGTTTCTTTTGAAAACGTATTTCTGTTTGTTTGACCGTCTGTCTGTCTGTCTGTCTGTCTGACTGTCTGTCTGTGTGACTGTCTGTCTGTCCTACTGTCTGTATGACCGTCTCTCTGATTGTCTGTCTGTCTGTCTGTCTGACTGTGCGTGCCTGCATGTGTGTGTGTGTGTGTGTGTGCGTGCCTGCGTGTGTGTGAGTCGTAGCGGCGACGATAGACTCCTCCCCTCGCACCCTGGATGCTGTTAAACCCGCAGATCACGTCAAGTCACTGGAATTATGGAGCAATAAAGTACAGTAATCCGAAAACATGACATTATGGATCAAGCTACCTGCAGCGGGGCGGCCATAAAACGATGGCGGTTGTGTTTGTAACCCGTCCGCATAAACCCTGTTTGTCAAAAAGGTGGTGTTATTTATTTATTAAGTCACTGCAACGGAAGCCCAGAGATCACACCTACATGCACACATCCATCTATCCTTCTGTGTCATTGTGTTTATTTGTTCATTGTGTTGTGATGTTGTCTCTGTGTTTTCCCAGAGCTGTCGGAGAAGAAGAGTGACCTGAGGGTGTGCGACGACGCCCCCTGCAGGTACGGAGGGGTCTGCAGGGACGACGGCGCCCAGCTCAAATGTGTCTGCCAGTTTCAGGTAAGAACAAGGAGTCTTCAGGTGCTTTTGTTTTTGCTTCAGCCAGGTGAGATCAGGTAACTCAGGTAAGGCCAGTTAAGACCAGGTGATCTCAGGTAAGACCAGGTGTGGCAGGTGATCTCAGGTAAGACCAGGTGTGGCAGGTAAGCTCAGGTAAGACCAGGTGTGGCAGGTAAGCTCAGGTAAGACCAGGTGTGGCAGGTAAGCTCAGGTAAGACCAGGTGTGGCAGGTAAAACCAGGTAGGCTAGGGTGAGCCAGCGAACAGCATTAGGTGATCATCATCATGCTATAGTACCAGTAGTAAATAGTACTAGTAGAGTTATAGCAGTACTCAAGTCTCCTCTGGGTCATCTGGTATCTCTGTATGTCTGCGGTCGGTAACCATGGTTTCTGTCCGGCGGTCGGTAACCATGGTTTCTGTCCGGCGGTCGGTAACCAAGGTTTCTGTCCGGCGGTCGGTAACCATGGTTTCCGTCCCCAGTGCCATAAGAGCTACATCCCGGTATGCGGCGCGAACGGAGACACGTACCAGAATGAGTGCTACCGGCGCCAGGCCTCCTGCAAGCAGCAGAGACTCATCCCCCGGGCCTCGGACGGACCCTGCTCCACCGGTGAGTGGAGCGATTCAACAATAAGAGCGCAACTCTACACTGGTTCACAAAATAAAAGCGCGAGGTGTGTGTATTAGACGAAGGAATATGAATTGAAATGAGGCATTTACATGTGGACCATTTGTCGTTTTGGTGGTTGGAGCAGGTAAACATTTATTTCAACGAGTTTTCTTTTGCACGTTGTGGAAAGGGACTTTTGTTGTGAACGTATTTGCGTATTGGGGCATTTCCTATGTCCATATTAACAAAACAGGATGAATACATTTGTGTAGTATATTATAGTATGGTATAGTATAGTATAGTATAGTATAGTATAGTATTTAAACCAATAGCACAGATACGATATAGACCTGTGTGATTAAAGTCAGGGTTGTATACCAAACAAGCCCTTCACCACATTATTACCGATTAAAGTGTTTTCTTTGTCTGAGGTCCACAGAATTGATTGAAAAGCTCGGGCTAACCGGTTGCCCGGGCGACCTTGCTCGCCCCAGCCTCCGCTGCACTCTCTCTCTCTCTTTATTTGGCTCCCCGGTACCTCATTGGTCAGATGGGTTCCTGAGGAAAGGCCTCGTTAATCGGATTCGGATCAATTTTAATTACCAGCCTTCAATGAGAGCAGTGAACGCATTCACCATAACGCTCCCAACACACACACACACACACACACACACATGGGCATACACACACACACACACACACACACATATGCGCACACACACACACACACACACACGGGCACACACACACACACACACACACGCACACATAACCATGAGATGCTGAATATCTCTGATGCAGATCCATCCAAATGAAATTTTCACTTTGACCCTTCTTCATAGAAGCTGGCACTCAAAGTTTCAACGCGCAATACAAGTGTCAACATTGTTTTTGTTAGGTTTGAACGTGATCCGATATTCAAAAGATATTCACGCTCTGAAGCCACACCCACCCAGGGGGCGGAGCTTCCAAGCCCAGCGCTCCTCTCTACGGAGCCGTTGATTGGTCGATATTTCTACACAATCACGTGAATTAATGTGACCCTGCCCTGCCCTAAGCTTAAAGGGCGATTCAAGCGGACACGTCAGCTCTCCACCGATTAAACCTCATGTGCCTCAGCCTCCAGACCCTCACTTCCTGGAATCGGGGAGGTTTGGTGACAAAGCTGAACTGATGAGACACTTCCTGGTTCTCCCCCAGTTCCCGGGAGTGAGTTTGTTGGGTGGTGTTGGAGTTTTACCCAGAGCAGAACCTTGGCAGAACTGTAGGCAGCACCGTGGCAGAACCGTGGCAGAACCGTAGTGGTCCCAGAGTGGTCCCAACACAAGATCTGAAATGTGTCAAAACAAAGATGGCCACAAAATTAGGATCTGTGCAACTCTAGTGAAAGGTTTTAGCATTTAAAAGGTGAATGATGTGAGCAGTACAGTCTAGCTAATTGGAGTCTTCATGGCGGCACTGTTCTGTTCTCTGTTTGCTCCCCAGTCGCTTTGATTGATTGACAGCTTGACTCAGCTTGACTCTCTTAGCTCTGCAGGAGCTGAGAATCAAACAACAACACTGCTGCTAGCAGACACACCTTTCACTTCAGTGCTTATCGTCCCCCTGGGAGCTGCCCAGTACAACCACAGTCTGCTACTGGTGGTTCTACCGGGAGCTGCCCAGTAGAACCACAGGCTGCTACTGGTGGTTCTACCGGGAGCTGCCCAGTACCACCACAGTATGCTACTGGTGGTTCTACCGGGAGCTGCCCAGTACAACCACAGGCTGCTACTGGTGGTTCTACTGGGAGCTGCCCAGCACAACCACAGGCTGCTACTGGTTCTACTGGGAGCTGCCGAGTACAACCACAGTAGTAGAAAGAGACAAAGTTCGCGTTTACCAGTAGCAGAAAGTGTGGCCGTGATATATAGTATCGGGCGTCCATTAAGCATTAAGAAGGCATTTAGGGCAGTAAAGACTTTTAGTGCAGCAAAGACATTTAGCATCGCGAAGGCATTTAGAGCAGAGCACAGTTTTGGCATTGAGAGGACATTTAGCACGATGGCCTCGGCTGCTAACACAACAGTGTCGGTTTGAAGTTCACACCCCAAGTGTTCATTATCAGAGAACATATTTAGGCTGCAGTCCAGCGGTGGCTCGTACTCAGCCAATAACACCTTGACAGATCTGTTCAGATCAATGGATATGCTCGGAACGGTCCGGAAAGCCGGTGAATGTGGACGTGAATTTGAATGTTTTCAAATGACAGTTTTTTATCTATTAAAATAATAACATAATATAATATAAAAAACATAATAAAATGCATATGATGTATGCATGATATTTATTACTCTCTGTGTGTGTGTGTGTGTGTCTGTTTCCTTGCAGATGCTGGCTCTGGTTCTGGAGACAGCGATGGTATGTCANCACACACACACACACACACGCACACATAACCATGAGATGCTGAATATCTCTGATGCAGATCCATCCAAATGAAATTTTCACTTTGACCCTTCTTCATAGAAGCTGGCACTCAAAGTTTCAATGCGCAATACAAGTGTCAACATTGTTTTTGTTAGGTTTGAACGTGATCCGATATTCAAAAGATATTCACGCTCTGAAGCCACACCCACCCAGGGGGCGGAGCTTCCAAGCCCAGCGCTCCTCTCTACGGAGCCGTTGATTGGTCGATATTTCTACACAATCACGTGAATTAATGTGACCCTGCCCTGCCCTAAGCTAAAGGGCGATTCAAGCGGACACGTCAGCTCTCCACCGATTAAACCTCATGTGCCTCAGCCTCCAGACCCTCACTTCCTGGAATCGGGGAGGTTTGGTGACAAGCTGAACTGATGAGACACTTCCTGGTTCTCCCCCAGTTCCCGGGAGTGAGTTTGTTGGGTGGTGTTGGAGTTTTACCAGAGCAGAACCTTGGCAGAACTGTAGCAGCACCGTGGCAGAACCGTGGCAGAACCGTAGTGGTCCCAGAGTGGTCCCAACACAAGATCTGAAATGTGTCAAAACAAAGATGGCCACAAAATTAGGATCTGTGCAACTCTAGTGAAAGGTTTTAGCATTTAAAAGGTGAATGATGTGAGCAGTACAGTCTAGCTAATTGGAGTCTTCATGGCGGCACTGTTCTGTTCTCTGTTTGCTCCCCAGTCGCTTTGATTGATTGACAGCTTGACTCAGCTTGACTCTCTTAGCTCTGCAGGAGCTGAGAATCAAACAACAACACTGCTGCTAGCAGACACACCTTTCACTTCAGTGCTTATCGTCCCCCTGGGAGCTGCCCAGTACAACCACAGTCTGCTACTGGTGGTTCTACCGGGAGCTGCCCAGTAGAACCACAGGCTGCTACTGGTGGTTCTACCGGGAGCTGCCCAGTACAACCACAGTCTGCTACTGGTGGTTCTACCGGGAGCTGCCAGTACAACCACAGGCTGCCTACTGGTGTTCTACTGGGAGCTGGCCCCAGCACAACCACAGGCTGCTACTGGTTCTACTGGGAGCTGCCGAGTACAACCACAGTAGTAGAAGAGACAAAGTTCGCGTTTACCAGTAGCAGAAAGTGTGGCCGTGATATATAGTATCGGGCGTTCCATTAAGCATTAAGAAGGCATTTAGGGCAGTAAGACTTTTAGTGCAGCAAAGACATTTAGCATCGCAGAAGGCATTTAGAGCAGAGCACAGTTTTGGCATTGAGAGGACATTAGCACGATGGCCTCGGCTGCTAACACAAACAGTGTCGGTTTTGAAGTTCACACCCCAAGTGTTCATTATCAGAGAACATATTTTAGGCTGCAGTCCAGCGGTGGCTCGTACTCAGCCAATAACACCTGACAGATCTGTTCAGATCAATGGATATGCTCGAAGAACGGTCCGGAAAGCCGGTGAATGTGGACGTGAATGAATGTTTTCAAATGACTGTTTTTTATCTATTAATAATAACATAAATAAAACTCATATGATGTATCATGATTATTTAATTTACCTCTGTGTGTGTGTGGTGTGTTTGTTGTGTGGTCTGTTTCGCTGCAGATGCTGGCTCTGGGTTCTGGAGACAGCGAGTGGTTGTCAACTATGGTCACGTGGATTCACATCTGTTCATTCTGTTCAATCATGTGATTGATGTCATGTGATATGTTCCTGATTTGTGGAGTGTTGTTCACATAGATCAGGGAGGTTTGGTTTGATTTGAGGAATTTGGATGGTTACTATTTCTTTAGATTCAGACCTGTCTGTCTGTCTACCTGTCTCACTGTCTCACCGTCCGTCTGTCTGCCTGCCTGTCTGTCTGTCTGTCTGTCTACTCATCTGTCTGTCTGACGCAGGCTTTTGATCTGAACTGGTTGGCCACTGGCGATGGATTATGCATTTAAATCATCCAGTCGTTAAAATATGTTCAGCTTTATTAAGGTGTGTGTGTGCGTGCGCGTGTGTGTGTGTGTGTGTGTAAGTGTGTGTGTGGCGGGGGATAGGGTTGACTGAGTGTGGCTCCAGGAAGAGGAGACTGTCTGCACCAGGAGGTCGATCAAACCTCCATTTGGTCTGCATACTGCAGAGGGAGAGTCATCTGGGCTCTGATCGTGTGTTCGTAGGGCTGGGGCTCTCGCAGGAAACAAACTGTCAGCCGCCATTAACACTGCGGAGCCAACAGCGTAGATATTGTGGCTGTAGAACGTGTAGTCGTCGCATCAACATCGACGCAAACATTCTAGAACTAGGAACAAACGAACCGAGATGGCAACAGTAGTACCATAGAACCCAGCACTGGTAAAATCCTACATGTCGTCCCAGAACGGATTCATGAGTCTTACGTACAGGACCTTGAAGTGTTGGTGTAATTTGTGCACGTGCTCAAAGGACACCACATAAAACGGGATTGAGGCGCAGACCAAGCACCCGTCCGGTGTTGAACCAGTGTTTCCCCGGATCCCGTCTAACCTCTGACCTCTGACCTTGTGTCTCCCGGTCACCCCAGACTACGAGGGCTCCGCCGTGGACGGTGGGAAGAAGTTCACCAAATGCGGGACGTGTAAATACGGCGCAGAGTGCGAGGAAGACGCCGAAGACGTCTGGTGAGTCCCGGTCCGCGCGTGAACAGGAACGTCTGAAAGTAGCTTTCGGGATCTTGCATCTCTGTGACTCCACCCCCCCCCCCCCCCCCCCCTTTAAAGCTAACTCCGCCCCTCCAGGTGTATATGTAACATCTCTTTAACTCCGCACGTACAGGTGTATATTTGTGACATATCTCTAACCCCGCCCCTCCAGGTGTATTTGTAACTTATCTCTAACCCCGCCCCTCCATGTGTTTATGTAACATATCTCTAACTCCGCCCCTCCAGGTGTATATGCAACATCGACTGCAGCAGCCACAACGATAATGCGGTGTGCGGAACGGACGGGAACTCGTACAACAACCCGTGTCTGGTGCGGGAGGAGTCCTGCATGAAGCAGGAGCAGATCGACGTCAAGCACCTGGGGAGATGTCCAGGTGAGACAAGAGCTCTTCACACCAAAACTGACAACAACAGAAGAGACATGAGCGATGAGACACAGCTGGGAGCAGACATGGCAAACATAGAACTAGAAGCGCGAGACAAGGAACACAACAGACATAGAAATCCAAAACTAGACCAAAACAAACTCAAAACCTCAATCACAACCATGACAGAGTCGCTGTGCTTCGAGTCATACGAGTCAGTGGTAAATCAGAGAGTTTGACTCTAGTAAAATAATTAGTTTGACAGCGAGAAAGCAGTGTTTGATCGTGGTGGAACCCGGAGAGGTGATCTATTACAGTCGAGTTTCGGTGGTGGTAAGTTCTGTTCGGCAACACAAGGTTCATTTGAAACGGTAGCAAAGAGGTTTGGTTCTGAAGCGTTGAAGCAGGCCCATGGTGGGGCAGGGCAGGGAGGGAGGAGTGAAACTCGATGGATTTTCACCCGGCAGGAAGCAGGGGTCAGGGCGGGTTAATTAGCTAATTAGCTAACGGGGGGCTAATGACTCGACCTCTCCGCCTGTAGCGCTGTTAGCTCTCACCGCGGAGCCTCGAGGCTGACGGGACTGCAGGTGCCTTATCTCCAGGGCTGCTCTGGACTACACACGCACACGCACACGCACACACACACACACGCCCACACACACTACACGCACACAACCACAACAACACACAACCACACACACACACACACACACACACACACACACACACACACACACACACACACACACACACACACACAGAGCCTAGTGTTGACCAGCCAGTCGCTTAGGTCCAGGGGTGCGCTAGGACTTGATTGAAGTACTTATTAAAATGTTCATGGCACACGCCCTAACTGTGGAATCATTCAATATTATTTTTGTAACGGAATTACATTTTAATATATTTTATATTATGAATTAATTTTGCAATGTCACGCCCTGCCTGCCTGCTCAGACTTGGCGACACAATCACACACAAAAAACTCCCGAAGAAAAATAAACGGAAATAGACGAATGTTTCTGAAACACTTTTCTTCATTCATGGTGGCGTGTTTTATATTTTATAGAAGCCCAACAACGCGCTGCTAGCGGGCTAAATGGGGTTTCTGTGTTCGCTGTGCGCTGCCTATTAGCTTGACGCGGGACCAATTAATTACCCTAATTGCTGGACGTTACCGTGGGAACGGAGCGGAGCTGAGCGCTCGCGGGGGGGAAACACGTTTGATTGGATATAAAACGGTCAAGCGCTAGCCGTGACCTTGTTTCGTTTGACATTACACATTTTTTACATATTTCATGACATGTGTTACACATTTCCAGTGCTGTGGTTCTCTATCGAGGTGCAGGAAACCCAAGCGGAGTTACTTGACAGTTACAACTCTGCGTAACCCAAACCAAAAGTTGTCTCACCGTGTCCGACACCTTAGTCCCTCCAAACATTAGTCAGACCCTGTGCCCCAGCTCAGGTGCTTTATGTACCACAGTGATATATTGCTGCCTCTCCTTCAACAAATGTACTCTTTGTAAGTCGCTTTGGACAAAAGCGTCTGATAAATGCCTTCAATGTAAATGTAAATATAGTCCCATGCTGTTATCCTGTCTTACTTTGTCATCTGAAGGAACATTTACTTTGAAACGTGTCACGAGTTTCTTCACGAGCTTTACAGAAACAGAATCCCCGTCCACTCTTAACTCCACGCAGACGATGGCAGGACAGCCTTCGATCACTGGAACCTAAAAAGTCAACACGACCGCAAATTACGAACGGATGTTGCAATTAAGTTTCCGTCTGCGTCAGAGCACTCCACAGATGATATAAGTGTATAGTAATTGAATGATTAGCGGGTAATTAGTTAATTACACACTGGGTTGGTTGTGTGAGAAGCAGAGAAGGTTTCCACAAGGGCAGGGCCATAGTGGAGTGGAGCTTCAAGCGTCCGCAGGAGCCCAGAGGTGACAACACCATTTAGTTTCTGATTCATAGGATTTATTTCGACGGTATTATTTATTGTGTTGATAGGACGGTTCCCGCCTCTCCCAAGGTTAGAGCCAGCTGAACGATGTCCACATAAAAACACAGGTTGGAAGGTTTATCTTATGGGTCAGAGGTCACACAGGTCACACAGGTCACTGTCTCCTCCAGTGGCGTCGTCGTGGTCAAAGGTGAAATGCTTTCAAAGACATATTGTTGTGTCTTTATTGGCAGGAGAGAGAAGGAAGGTTTCAGAGGAGACGACTCTGACATGAATGACCTGACATGTAACTATAAGATACTGGCTCTCTCAGATCTAAGATAAGATACCGTCCATTTTCATTACACGCCTTGATTATATAGAGAAGAAACTGCACAAAAAGATCACTGTACATTCTTACCAGATTTCGACGAGTTACAAAATCTCCGCAGCGCAATAAGTGCCGAGATAAAATAAGTTGGGTGCGGCCATTTTGTTCTTATCGCGACCTCGCCAAACATCTTTTCCTCAACGAGTACGTCCTCACGTCCACTCAAATCAAGTCCTTGTCGGTTTTGTTTGCTCGATTGACTGATCTCCGGGTTTTGACCTTGCTCGTTGTAAATAAGCAAATTGGACTTACCCTGCAACTCTGTCTCCTGGTCGCGCTTTTGGGTTCTACCTGCCGGTACGAGGAACGCTCCACCATATGGTTATGACACCCCCCCCCCTAAGCCTAACCCCAGCCCCCCAAAAAGGGCAAGAAACCACTCTCTTCCGGAAAGTCATCGCAAGAGTCTCTCATCGCTGGGGGGGCCCTCCTGGCACTTCTATGGATTTTCCTGTCGGCCATGCTGAGACAGCAGGCTTAGGTGGAGCCACCGCCGCCACCGCCGCTGCGATTGGCTGAGAGGGAGGAGGGAGGAGGGTGGATTATGAGGATGATGTTGTTGTTGTTGTTGTTGTCGAGCGGAGGCCTGCGGTGGGGAGCACCTGTCCGTCACGGCGGGCTCCGCGGAGGGCCTGGCTTCACAACTCGAGCAGCAGGCTTCACCCCGGGCCTGCTGCGAGGGCCGGACAACTCCCCACCTTTTAATTATGTTGTGGAGAGAGAATCGCTTTTAAATCAAAAGCCATGTTTCATGTGACACAGCTTCACACATACTGTACTTTGGCGTTAATTCCGTCATGAATTGTATGCTTTCCGTCCACAAAATATGCCGTCCATCACTGACAGTTGTACATTTGAACAGTTCTGAACAGTTCAGGGGCGGCAGTAGCTCAGGTGGTAAGATTGGTTGTCTGGCAACAAGAATTGTGCTGGTTCGATCCCCGGGCTCCTCCGCCTCCTAGCTAAGTGTGGAGGTGTCCCTGAGCAAGACACCACCTAACCCTACCTGCTCCTCCTAGCTAAGTGTGGAGGTGTCCCTGAGCAAGACACCACCTAACCCTACCTGCTCCTCCTAGCTAAGTGTGGAGGTGTCCCTGAGCAAGACACCACCTAACCCTACCTGCTCCTCCTAGCTAAGTGTGGAGGTGTCCCTGAGCAAGACACCACCTAACCCTACCTGCTCCTCCTAGCTAAGTGTGGAGGTGTCCCTGAGCAAGACACCACCTAACCCTACCTGCTCCTGACGTGTTGGTTGTTACCTTGCATGGTTGGCACCGCCGTCGGTGTATGAATGGGTGAATGTGAGGCAATTCTGTAAAGCACTTTGGATAAAAGCGCAATATAAATGTGATCCATTTAACATTCTGCTAGTTTCAGTTTTCTTTGAATGAAGAAGAGTGGGCGGGGCTTCAGGAGAGCGCCTCTTGTGTTGTGTCTGTGGCTGGAAAGCCATCAGCTTGTCTCTGCAGGGTGCCGGCACTATCACAGGCCCTGTGGCACCTCGACACCAGAGATGGAGAGACACAGAGAGATGGAGAGATAGAGAGAGAGAGAGAGAGAGAGGGAGAGAGGGAGAGAGAGAGAGAGGGAGAGAGGGAGAGAGGGAGATAGAGTGCGTGACAGATACAGAGAGATAAAGAGAGGAGTTTGTTTTGGAGGAGACTCCATGTGTCCATTAAAAATGGATGATGTGTGGAGACGTGTGTGTGTGTGTGTGTGTGTGTGTGTGTTTAACATTCCATGCAGCATCTGTACTCTGTTCACACACTGCTGGCTGGGAGGCTGAACACCATCTATAAAGTATACTGCCTTAATGCTCCTCCACCCTCACACACCTCCTCCTCCTCCTCCCTCACACACCACCTCCTCCTCCTCCACCCTCACACACCACCTCGTCCTCCTCCTCCTCCTCCCTCACACCACAACCTCCTCCACCCTCACCTCAAGGTGTGTGTGTGTACAACAGAGCCCATGTAGTCATATCACATATCGACTGACACGTGAGTGTGTTTTATTACCATATATTAACCTTGTGTGTGTGTGTGTGTGTGTGTGTGTGTGTGTGTGTGTGTGTGTGTGTGTGTGTGTGTGTGTGTGTGTGTGTGTGTGTGTGTGTGTGTGTGTGTGTGTGTGTGGTGTGTGTGTGTGTGTGTGTGTGTGTGTGTGTGTTGTTTTGCAGCCGATAAAGAGAAAATGGGGAAGAAGGAAGCTGGTGGCCCGTTTCATCCGGACCTTTTAGGTAAGAAGATCCAAACCCTCTTTCTCTTCTCCTCTTCCTCCTCCTCCACTTCCTCCTCCTCCTCCTCCTCCTCCACTTCCTCTTCCTCCTCCTCTTCCTCCACCTGCTACTCCTGCTCCGCTGTGAGGACCAGAGGGACTCAGCTCTCCTCTCCAGGGGGTTCCCGTGTCTGGCCGTCAGCAGATAAGTGCCGGGCTTTGTTCGTATTTACTGAATACTTAATCAACACCAAATCATAATCTGGGGACCGAAACGAGGCAAATACAAGTGCAGTCCCGTTTAACGAGAGACCATCGAGAGTTCGTTCTCTCAAAATGTTTCCGTATGTCGCGCTGGTTTTGATCTGAGCGTCAGCGCTAAGCGGACGCACAACAGGCTTCCCGACCGGAACGTCGAGACACGAAGAGACACTCCGGAGCCGTCAAACGTCAAAGAGTCTTCCGGGGCTCAGGGTGTGTGTGTGTGTGTGTGTGTGTGTGTGTGTGTGTGTGTGTGTGTGTGTGTGTGTGTGTGTGTGTGTGTGTGTTGTGTGTGTGTGTGTGTGTGTGTGTGTGTGTGTGTGTGTGTGTGTGTGTGTGTGTGTGTGTGTGTGTGGTGTGTGTGGTGTGTGTGTGTGTGTGTGTGTCATCCTGCCCGGCGCTCCGAACCGCGGAAAATCGCTCCGAATCGCTCCTTAGCGTTTTAAAGTGTTCGGAACGCCAGAAAGAAATCTCATCCCGGCTCTCTCGTCTATCCTCCCGTCTCCCGACTCCTCGTCTAATTCCCCTCGTCTGCGTTTTGAAGTCTTCGTCGAGTCGCCGTCCCGCGGTTCCTACCGTGACTCAACGGTAACACAACCCAGTAGGAGTCACACAGTCTCCGCGGAGAGACAGCTCGCACTCGCTCAGAACGGAGGAGGAGGAGGAGGAGGGGGACCAGAGAAGGGAAATAGTTTTTAAAGTGATTGTGATGTCTTCCCCTCTCCTCTCCTCCTCTCCTCTCCTCCTCTCTCCTCCCCTCCTCCTCCTCCTCCTCCTCCTCCTCCTCCTCCTCTCTCCTCTCCTCTCCTCTCCTCTCCTCCTCTCTCCTCTCCTCTCCTCTCCTCCTCCTCCTCCTCTCCTCCTCCTCCTCCTCCTCCTCCTCCTCCAGAGACGAAGGGCCTGGACCACGGTGAAGGTTTCTACGCCGGGATGCCCCTCCCGTGCACAGAGAGCTACATCGGCTTCTGTGTTCATGGGAAGTGTGAGCTGAAATACAACATAGCTACCTGCAGGTTGGCTCCTCCTCCTCCTCCCCTCTCTCTCTCTCTCTCTCTCTCTCTCTCTCTCTCTCTCTCTCTCTCTCTCTCTCTGTCTCTCCATCTCTCTCTCTCTCTCTTTATCTGTCTCTCTCTCTCTCTCTCTCTCTCTCTCTCTCTCTCTCTCTCTCTCTCTCTCTCTCTCTCTCTCTGTGTGTGTGTTGTCTAACGTCAGGTGTGTCCCTCCAGGTGTGACGCGGGCTACCAGGGCCCCCAGTGCGACCAGCCCCAGGACTTCAACATCCTGTACGTGGTCCCCAGTGGCCAGAAGCTGCATTACGTCCTCATCGCCGCCATCATCGGTGCCGTGCAGATCGCCATCATTGTCGCCGTGGTGATGTGCATCACTAGGTCGGTCGACGCCCACAAAACAAACCAACAAATAAATAAACAAACAAACAAACAATAGGATGACTCTACAGTCTCACCTGGCCCAGTTAGAGTCTGGGGTGGGTGTGGCTACAGTCTCACCTGGCCCAGTTAGAGTCTGGGGGTGGGTGGGGCTACAGTCTCACCTGGCCCAGTTAGAGTCTGGGGGTGGGTGGGGCTACAGTCTCAGCTGGCCCAGTTAGAGTCTGGGGGTGGGTGGGGCTACAGTCTCACCTGGCCCAGTTAGAGTCTGGGGGTGGGTGGGGCTACAGTCTCACCTGGCCCAGTTAGAGTCTGGGGGTGGGTGGGGCTACAGTCTCACCTGGCCCAGTTAGTCATCGTCATTAATGTGAACAATATTGGAATCGTTCAAGTTATTATTGCTAACTTATTATCCTAGCATAATATTATACCTAACGTATTGCATATTGTACTTTATACGTTACAGAATGTACATAATAGTAATTGTATACGATGTACAAGTATAATTGCGCAGTACTCCGCTGTACAGTGTGTATGCTACACGTACGACCGATGCTCACCACTCACGACCACACACCAAACTAAACACTTTAGGCGGGAGAAGAGAATCCGTTTATTCGGCCAACGCCGGCCGGCTAACTCGATTGTCGGCCGATGTACTTCAGCGCACCGCAAACACCTTGGAGGCACGGTGAGGTCGGGTACACACACACACACACACACACACACACACTGCTCAACTCTGGTTGAGCAGTGTGTGTGTGTGTGTGTGTGTGTGTGCGGTTTCATTCTCCTGCTGTCATGAAAGTGTGAAAGGGAGAGAGGCAAGAGATGGCGGAGAACGGCAGAGAGAGGCTGGAACTGTACAGGCAATGAGAGAGAGAGAGAGAGAGAGAGAGAGAGAGAGAGAGAGAGAGAGAGGTCCCTGACATTAAGTGGGAATGTGGTTTGGCCCCGCCTCCCGGGGACTCACAAGACACGACACAAATCCCAAATATCCGTCTATTAATACTCGATTCATGTTGCAGTCTGTTATCTGATGGTAAAACGAGCTTGTCTTCCATGTAAAGGACTGTCTCTCTCTCTCTCTCTCTCTGTCTCTCTGGCTAATTGTCAACCGCTACTACGAGGCGACTGTTTAGCGGAGAGCGCCCCCTCTGGCGGAAAACGATGTTGACCCGGAAAATAATTTCTTCCTAATGGAGGAGATCCGCTTCCATGTCCGTTTGTGTCAGAGCAGTTGACCGTCGGTCTTCATCGGTTTTTGAGCTCGTTGAAAATGTCGTTTGCGTGACACAAAAATGTCTTGACATCTTGTCACCGGCTGGCAAAATGTAACCTCAACGTTGGAGGCTAGCGTCGTCGTGTTAGCACTTTAGTAGCACACCATCCTTGCCTTTGAGCACCGCTACGGCACCGCGTTAGCGATGTGTTAGTGACGTGTTGTTAGCATTGTGTTGCGTGTTCGTACCTTTTCAACACCCCCGTGTTAGCAATGTGTTAGCTCCAGATTAAGTGTGTGTTAGCGTCATGTCAGCCTGTTAGCGTTAAAATGAGGATATGGAGGAAGCTGACCGATGTTTTCCTCCGTCTGCAGGAAATGCCCGAAGAACAACAGAGGCCGCCGACAAAAGCAGAACATGGGACATTTTTCGTCGGACACGAACTCCAGGATGGCGTAGCCGTGTCTTTTGATACCCACTTTTTTCTTATGGCCTGAAGAAACCGTTTTTTAAAGTCTTAAAAATTTGCTGTTTCGGGAAAACAACGAAAATGTGGGATGTGAATATTATTTTCCGGGGCCTTAATTTTCTCCCTTTGTATTCACCGCGTGGCAGTTGGGCTGTCGCTGCAGCGCTAACGAAGCTAACAAAGGTTTGTTGGCCGATAATCGCAGACTGAGTAAAAGGACCTGTTGTTACGTAACCATCTCATGTCACTTTAGTCTAAATCGCTTTTTTTAGGTCCTGTGAATGACGTGTGAATGCGGTACCTTTAGCTAACTGTCGGTTTGGCTAACTGGCTAGCGTAGAGCGTTGCAGAAAGCAAGATGTCCGCCCCTGGGAATGTATTATTCTGCGTTCCATTTGTACTCGGAAGTCGGAATTTCCGAGTTCCCAGTCGGAAATTGCAAATGGATATCCGCTTGAAGTCGGCACTTCTGTCTGTTTGTGTCTCGTTAAATCAGTCGTACACACAGTGCTGTCCAGCTTCTACATGTGGACATGTTGCTACGGTGATTGTATGCGCAAAATGCCGCGTAATACGTTGTCATCAACTGGTATTGCTAACAATGGCTAACCTGGCTAGAGCAAACCCAAGCACAACAAACTGGAAAATGTTCCTGGAACCATCTTGGTTTTCCGACTTGTTGTAACCAGAACGCGGTCAACTCGGCTGTGACGTCATTCCCAGCTCCGACTTCCGAGGTAAATGGAACGCAGCGTTATTTACAGAAAAGGAGCCTCTGCCTGCTCCTCTACCTTGTTGTCTAATAATGTGCAGCTGATCACCAAATGCAGTTTTGTTAATTCGATTTTAATTTTAGAGCATTTTTTCTTTTGCGGGTTTGAGAGCCATTGAGTCAACCAATGAGGTTTGATGTTTACACTTTATTTTTTTAGATGAAATTCCATGTAAAGAATTCACTGTGGTCAAACCAGCTAATAATTCCTTATATTAATATAATTTTCTTGTAAATCAGTTCTTAAGTTTTTTCAGGGGTTTTTTTTCACGCTGACGTTAAGTGCGACGAGGATACTCATACTTCTTTTGTAAAAACCTACTTCCTGTATAATCGCATGACTTGTGAAGATGTGTGTACCGTGGTGTCGTTTTAAAGTTTCAAAAAAAAGACGAGCTGAAAGGCGTCGGGACCTTTTTCGTTGTCGGCATGGAAACCAAGCAGGGATGGATGTCGGAATGCCGGAAACGTGGGATGGGGGGCGGGGTTTAATGGTGTTTCGGAAAACGGAATGTGTAATGTTTCTACGTAAGTCGGGAACGCTCCAGAGACAGCGATCCAGCTCTCTCGGACCAGCGACCGATTGTTTGTAATGAACTGAACTGATTGTAATGCTTCGAGGCATGTGTTCACTGAGTTTCAGAAGATTGTACAGAAAGGGATGTCCACATTCTTTTCGGTTTATTAAATTTTGTAATAAGGAGGTTAGGGGCTGGGTTTAATGGTTTGTAGGCGGGGTTATGTGATTGGGGTGGGGTTTGGGCAACAATGTTTGGAAATGTAAAAGTTAAGAGTTACAAGTCATGGGCTCGAGCTGTGAGGGAAATAGCAAAGACTTTTTCCCGTTTTCTCGTTAGTATTTGTTGTCAGATCTCTTCTTCTGCAAGATATTCTGCGCACAGTTCTCCCAGACGCACACACAGGCTAATACTCTCTCCGAAAGGCAGTTTGTGTCATCAAAAATTGTTACGAGAAAAAGAAAGAAATAGATTTTCCAAATCTGTGTCTATGTCTGCACCGTGGGTGTGCAGAGTATCACACAAGGTACAGTGTTAACTTAATTTATAATGTCTGTTCCTGGGCAGAGGAACGTAATCAGATCATCGCCGCCGAAGTGACTAAAGCCTGATTGTGTGTGACCCACTAGCACTGTGCTTCTGGGTCATTTATTGTACAAAAAAAAAAGAATGTCTTAAAACGGTACGTCCTTTTATTTATGTCTTTATCTTCCACGTGAACTCCTGAAGAACTGGCGTTGGCAGAGAGCTGCTTACAGGAAGTCTGTCCAAACAGGAAGTCTGTTCTTACTGACTGAGGCTGTTAGGGCGTCAATACACCTCAGCTGGTCCACACACACACACACACACACACACACACACACACACACACACACACACACACACACACACACACACACCCACACACACCTGTCTTCTTGTTATCCATCATCGTTGCCGTGGTTACATGTGACTAGACTGTCTTGTTACTCTGCATGTAGAACTTAGACGCGCGTTTCATTGAACACATCAATAAAACTACAACCTGTTTTTTAACGAACCGCACGGTCTGGACGTGTGTGTGTGTGTGTAAGCTCTGTGAATGTGTGTGTGCGTGTGTACACTGTGAATGTGTGTGTGTGTGTGTGTGTGTGTGTACGCTCTGTGAGTGTGTGCTGTGTGAATGTGTGTGTGTGTGTGTGTGTGTGTGCTGTGTGTGTGTGTACGCTCTGTGAATGTGTGTGTGCGTGTGTACGCTCTGTGAATGTGTGTGTGTGTGTACGTGTCTTGATCTGAGACCGCCACGCCGTGTGGCCGCACCAGGAAGCGACATCACGGCGACCTCTGACCCCTCTGTAAGTGTCTCTCTTCTCTCCGCTGGTATCTTGTTCTGTTCGTGTGATCGGTGCTCAGAGGACGTTGCCTAATATGGGCGTGCAAACGTACCGATCAACGTAGTAATAATAATAATAACGACATATTAATAAAGTTTTGATTGGGTTGCACTGCAGGCCTCACCTGTCCTGTTCCACACTGCAAACCGGCTTTCCGAAGGCACCCCAAGAGCATCGTGGGAAATGTCGGTAAGCCCCGCCCACATGAGAGCAGAATTCAATTCAAAAGTGCTGTTCTGGCTGGAAGAGTAGGAGCAGGAGGCCACGCCCCCCCCCCCCCCCTCCCCTCTCCAGTGAACATAAACCAACGTTTGGCTTCGGACATGGCGGGGTCGGGGGGCTCATGCTAGTCCAGCTAATTATAAACCCAGGGTGGGGGGTCGCGAGGGGTCGGTGGTGGGGGGGGTTATAGCGACAGCTGCTGGATTCAGTCGGAGACATTTGGGTGGTCCGGTCCAGACCAGAACCAGAACCGGTCCAGACCAGAACCAGAACCGGTCCAAACCACAACCAGAACCGGTCCAGACCAGACCTGGAACCCACCGCCCCCCAACCACAACCACAACCGTGCTTATTTCTGAGCCTCATTTAATTTCCAACTGATATTAAGATGCTATTATTTAGAGTTAGGAGTCATGTGACGAGAAATGGATATTCTAGAACCGCCCACCGCTGAGAGTCACGCTGCCATTCTGTCTTCAAAACACAAGCAGTTCTGTTCTGAGGGTTTTTTCATTTTCGGACAGTTCTTACTGTCTGAAAATGAATGGGATGTTCTTCACTGTATTTGCTTGTATATTTCCTGTGAATATATTTACAGTGTATGTTCTGTGGTCTGGTAGTGAGAGCTCAGTGAATGCAGTTACAGTGGCATGTATAATAATAACTTTAATTGGTTTCATTCCCCAACGGTTGTCCATGCAAGATGATACATTTAGATGATAGACCTGGAGATGTCTCTCTCTCTCTCTCTCTCTCTCTCTCTCTCTCTCTCTCTCTATCTCTCTGTCTCTGAGGGCGTATGGTGGAATGGGCGAGAGAGAAAGGGGTGGAGCCAGTGGATAGAAGACCCCGCCCTTTTTTTGTATTTCGTCCTGTTTAGACTAATCCCAATCATCTTAATTCATGTCAGCTGTGTCGGTGCCTGATTTAGCCGGGGGTGAAGGGTGTGGGTTTGGAGAGGGATTCAGACGGCACCCGGGAGGTTCTGCCCTCCGGTCCCGGGCGGTTCTGCCCTCCGGTCCCGAGCGGTTCTGCCCTCCGGTCCCGAGCGGTTCTGCCCTCCGGTCCCGAGCGGTTCTGCCCTCCGATCCCGGAGGGCAGAACCGTATTAGCTATTAATAATAAAGCTATTAATAATTGTATTAATAGCTTGTCTATATAACTATACTCTACAGCCAGTGTTTTCCATCAGCTGTCGAACATGTTTGTAAAAGTCTGACCACCGGGGAGGGGCGGGATTAATCCCTAGAGGGGGTGGGATTAAAACCTGGAGGGGGCAGGATTAAACCCTGGAGACCCAACATGAAAATGGGCGCCTAGGAGACAACGAAAACATGTCAATAGGCAAATTAACAGCTTGATTCATGAACCTCCACCACCCACCACCACCTCCACCACCACTACCACTACCACCTCCACCACCACCACCACCACTCTACCAACACCACCTCCAAACCACCCTAACCACCACACCATCACCACCACCATCACCATCCACCACCCCCGCCACTGCAGCTGTCCAGGGCTCATAGGGTTTCCATCACGCTAGCTTGGCTGCGGGACTCTCCTCATAAAGACAGTCCTGGTATCCCACTGCATGCTGGCGACGGTTCGGACTCTGTAACCCTGGGCTGGGGGTCGGGGGGGTTGTGTGGGGACGGTGTTCAGCTAAAGGGCACATTCACGGTGTTGAATCCCCCCTCCCGTGCGAGCGAGACGGCGTCCCACTTGTGTGTCACGGGTTCCGTTCCGACAACTGTCAACTGCCTGTCCTCCTCCGTGGCTCGGCGGTGAGGTCAGCTCTGCGTGGCCCGTAAGTCGCTGCTGATATACAGGAGCGCGGCAGCTGAGACGACACCACCTGCCAATAATTGATCTGCTGGCGATGACTCGCCATCGAACGATTCCTGTGTTGAGTTGGGGATGGAGTGGGAGGTGGGGACGGGGAGGGTGAGGGGGGATTTCCATCTGAGCTCGGACACCTCTTCCCAAAATGTCCCAGTGTCGCCTTACAAACAGCAGTATTAATAGCACGGTGACGGTGGACATCGATGCGCCCACAACCCCACCCAACCACACCCCCCAGTCCCTTATACCCACGAGGGCTGAGGGAAGGCCCCCCCCGGGATCTGAAGCCTATTCTTAAAGCAGTAGGTGGAGTCACTCCTGCCCCTCGTTTCTCCAGTCCAGACCTGAGTTTGGGTTCGGTCGGTCGTCGTGGTCGGGTTGCGTCGCCTCTCTCCTCTTCGCTCCCCTTCTGCCCCCCCCCCTTACCCCCACACCCCCCCCCCCCCACACACACTGGTGGTGTCGTTCAGGATTCTCAGACCCGCGTCCGACCGCCCAGCCGATAGCCGCAGCCTTAGGGGGAAGCAGCAGCAGAAGACGGCAGTAGAAGATCTTGAGAAGTCCGGCTCCCGCTGAAACCCCGCCGAGAGAGATGGACCCCGCACAAGTACGGCACGTCGCCGGCAGGCGGCGGCGGCCTGACGGAGAAGCAGCAGATCGTGGGGGTGGAGGACGCCGACGGCAACCCCATCAGCGCCCTCACCATCCTGTCGCTGCTGGAGCGCGTGGCGGGCATCATCGACAACGTGCAGTCGGGGCAGCAGCGCATGGAGGAGCGGCAGCAGGAGCTGGAGGGCAACATCCGGGCATCCAGGGCGACGTGCTGAAGTTGTCCCGGACCACGCGGCCACCGGAGGCACGGTGGACAAGCTGCTTGCAGAAGACGCGCAAGGTCAGCGCCAACGTCAAGGAGGTGCGGGCACGCGTGGAGAAGCAGAACACGCGCGTCAAGAAGGTGGAGGCCGCGCAGGACGAGCTGCTGAACGCGCAACAAGTTCCGCGTGGTCATCTATCAGGTGAGGACCGAGTCCTGCCGTATGTTAATGATAAAGGTATTGCATTCATATCTCGCTTTTATCCCAAAGTGCTTTACATTATTGCCTCACATTCACCCATTCATACACCGACGGTGGTGCCAACCATGCAAGGTAACAACCAACACGTCAGGAGCAGGTAGGGTTAGGTGGTGTCTTGATCAGCGGCATCCTCCACACTTAGCTAGGAGGGGGAGGAGCCCGGGGATCGAAACCAGCAACCTTCCTGTTGTCAGACAACCGCTCTTATACCTCCTGAGCTACTGCCGGCCCGTATGTCTGAGGAACGCACACCTTCAAGTGCTGCTCCCTGCAACACACACACAACAAACACACCACACACTCACTCCACACACACGGTCGTAAATCGTTGCTGTCAAACCCTGAAGCGAACGCTTTATGCTCCTTGTAAGCTGCTAGCCCGTGTCTCCTGGTGAGGTGAGCAGAGGCCCGGCTGACGGCTGTGTTACTGAAGAGGAACACACGGCCTCCGCCAGATGGGCAGACAGACGAGAACCCGGGGCTGCGTTCCGTTGTGGGGTGGTGGAGGGTGGAGGAGAGGGTGGAGGGGAGGGTGGAGGAGAGGGTGGAGGAGGAGGGGACCTTTTAGAGGCCACCGCTGAAGAACCCACTCGTCCGTAATGTCTGCAATTTGCCCAAACGGCCTCGGCGGTGCAGCGAGCGAGTCCCGAGGCGGGGAGCGACGCATTAAGCGGGAACGTTTTTTTCTCTCAAGACGTTTTCCTGATCGCTCGGGTCGGAGGCGAGCCCTCCCTTTAGCCACGGGGCTAATGCTAACGCTAATGCTAACGCCCTAATGCCTCTAATCTGGGGAAGACGGACGTTTGCGATGGTTGGTGTCGCCGTGCAACAGGGGCGGGAGGACGGAGCGCGGTGTGCAGGCGTTCCAAGCAGCAATGGCCCCCCCTGTGCACACAGACTGATCCATTACCGTGAGACATATTAATAACCCAATCATTCATAATTAATCTTTTAAAGGAAGATCGAATGTTCGTCTGCCTTCCCTGCCGGCCGGAAAGCCTCTCTGGCTGGCAGTCAACCCTGCAACCTTGTCTCGGGGTCTGTATGAGGTGTGTGCTGTGGCTCTCATCCATCAGGCGCTCAGTTGACACAGGAGAATGAGAATACCCCGTGTGCTAGGAATACTCATCCACTCAGAGCTCTCTCCTTCTGGACGGACTATTTAGAGGGAGGCGGTTCCCCGGACTGAGGGCAGGGGGGCCGGGGGAGCATGACAGGAGATGGGAGGCGATGAAAGGAGAGACGAGGGAGGGCAGGACAGGAGTGAGAGGAGAGGTTACAAGAGAGAGAGAGAGAGAGAGATGAGAAAAGGCAAATTGGAGAAGATCTCACAATCTGAGATCAATGATAAGAAGAACGGTTCAGAGACGAAAGAAGAGGAAACGATATGAATAAAAGAATGGCCGAGGGGAAGAGCTAGGGGCGGGGCTAGGGGAGGAGCTAGGAGGCTTATATCTTCCCGCCCTGCCGGGCAGCTGGCCGTGGCTCCATGACAGAGCAGCACTATTCTGGGATGCCTGGGCTTCTTGTTGCCCTGCCAACTGGAGACCAGGAGATAAAACGGCTGGTCCATGAAGACATCAGGGTCCTCCGCAGAAATCGCTGTCCAATCATCCCGACCTGCTGCATAGGAACCCGCCCCTAACCACACCTGACCTGCTGCTAGGACGCCCCCTAACACACCTGACCATGCTGCTAGGACGCCCCTAACACACCTGACCTGCTGCTAGGACCGCCCCCTAACCAGACCTGACCTGCTGCTAGGACCGCCCCTTAACACACCTGACCTGCTGCTAGGACCGCCCCTTAACACACCTGACCTGCTGCTAGGACCGCCCCTTAACACACTTGACCTGCTGCTAGGACCGCCCCTTAACACACCTGACCTACCACTAGTAGTAGAGACAAGTTAACATAGTAGGTGGCTGCCAGCAATTTGACACCAAATAGGTGACTTACAGCGACTAGCATTAGTAACCCGGAACCCGACACACTCCTAAACTTAAACCCTGCAAGTATATGACTGCAGTCTGTCAGTCTCAGGGGGTCAAAGCCTATCCTGAGACTACATTTGACAGAACCCCCCAACCCTAATTAAATGTAGAATTCAATCACTACATTGTCCTGACCGCATGTTCGATTCCGACATGTCATTCCCTTTCTCTCTCTCAACCCACAGTCCTGCTATGTCTCTCCTCACAGTCCTGTCTATCTCTCTCCTCACAGTCCTGTCTATCTCTCTCCTCACTGTCCTGTCTCTCTCTCCTCACTGTCCTGTCTCTCTCCTCACTGTCCTGTCTCTCTTCACTGTCCTGTCTCTCTCTCCTCACTGTCCTGTCTCTCTCCCTCCTCATCGTCCTGTCTCTCTCTCCATCGTCCTGTCTCTCTCTCCTTACTGTCCTGTCTCTCTCCTCCCTGCCTTGTCTCTCTCCTCCCTGCCTTGTCTCTCTCCTCATTGTCCTGTCTCTCTCCTTACTGCCCTGTCTCTCTCCTCCCTGCCTTGTCTCTCTCCTCATTATCCTGTCTCTCTCCTTACTGTCCTGTCTCTCTCCTCCCTGCCTTGTCTCTCTCCTCCCTGCCTTGTCTCTCTCCTCCCTGCCTTGTCTCTCTCCTCCCTGCCTTGTCTCTCTCCTCACTGCCCTGTCTCCCCCGACTGTGTCTGTCTCTCTGTCCACTGTCCTGTATATATACAGTATATATACTGTATATATACATATCATTTTTGAGTAATGGGGAGGGAGCTTCCTGGCTGCAGAGGAGACGGTGTTGGGGTCATGTTTCCACCTCTGGGCCCCTGGTCTGGGGTATTATGGGCCCCTGGTCTGGGGTATTATGGGCCCCTGGGCATCTCCAAATATAGAGTTTCAGCCGGGGGTAGCTCGGTGTGTGCCAGCCACAGAGAGATTAGCCGGGGAGCTACGGTGACAGTCACGGATGCTAGGATGCTAAACGGCGGGGCAGCAGTTTGTCAAAATGGAGGACGTTGGAGGGCGGCGGGTAACGCGTGGGACGTGGGGCCTCTGCGTGGGACATTTCAGTCGCATGACGCGAGGTTGTTTTATTTCACTCTTTAGTTCTCCTGCTCTCTACGTCGTGGTTGGTTTGTTACTATGGCGATGCAGTCGTGTTTAGTGCCTTGCTCAATACTACAGGGAATAGAACGCCTAGCTCTAGCCACAGCTCATAGGAACTGAACCGACAACCCTGAACGTGATAGAAGCCTACACAGAGTGGCAGTCAGAGACAGACTCAGAGAAGCTCCATTCATCCCTGCTAAGTGTGTTCAGGTTCTGGATACAATCGATGTGTTGGAATAAATGCCTGAAACGCACCCAAACTGAATTCTGGGAATAAAGTGGAAACACTTGATAATGAGATGCTAACGGTGTTCGTTTGCTAACACCCCCCCTGAAGGTGTTAGCAAACATTCATGAGCAACAGTCAACACTCAATTAGTTTCCAGCTGTGGCTTTGACCTTTGAACTCATTAATCTGTTCATTATTTGATCCCTGCGTCACCCTCCCCCAATAAAACACGCGATCTAAAACACCCGAGACGTTAGCGGTTAGCGTCTCAATGTGCGCTCAACTGCCGATGTTGTCACCCGCTACGTTAGCGCTTATCAATCTCTTGCAGCCGCCCAGAGGAACTGATTAATTTGAGTCGCAACCCATTTTTCCCGCCGGTGTAATTATTTAATTATCATTCCGTGTTGCGATTAATAAGCGTGAGGGCCGTAGCTGGCGGACTCCTAACAAGGATGAATCCCCGTCCAGCCGGAGGGCGACAGGAACCAGGAGAGACTCAAGAGTCGTAGTGCCGTAGAGTAGACGATGCAGGGAATCGATGATGTTCTGAACAGCGACGCTCAGACGAAGTTCGAGGGGCAGGGGCCCTAATTCATACAATTTACGATTTTTGCAAATAATGAAATAAAGTTAAGCGCAATATGTGTAAGATAGCAGTGAATACATTTCCTCACCGAGTCTCTCTCTGCTCTTCAGTCCTCCAGCTGTTCACAAGTCAAGCTGAGCTAGCGATGTGCGATCCCTTCCCTCTGCAGCTTTTATGACTGACAGGACGCTTTCAAAGTGAGAGCCCCCACCCTTTTCAAAGTAAGAGTCCCCCCCCCAAGCGCTGGTGGGATCAACCACGCTCTCCTCCGCTGGTTGCTCGTGCCGTTGAGCAAGACACCTCGAAAGCACCATGGAGTGAAAATGATGGTTTGGTTTGGAACTGGCTTGATCCCCGGGCTCCGCCTCCTAGCTAAGTGTGGAGGTGTCCCTGAGCAAGACACCACCTAACCCTACCTGCTCCTCCTAGCTAAGTGTGGAGGTGTCCCTGAGCAAGACACCACCTAACCCTACCTGCTCCTCCTAGCTAAGTGTGGAGGTGTCCCTGAGCAAGACACCACCTAACCCTACCTGCTCCTCCTAGCTAAGTGTGGAGGTGTCCCTGAGCAAGACACCACCTAACCCTACCTGCTCCTGACGTGTTGGTTGTTACCTTGCATGGTTGGCACCGCCGTCGGTGTATGAATGGGTGAATGT
The DNA here is from genome assembly GCA_002895965.2 of Coryphaenoides rupestris. Classification (NCBI taxonomy): domain Eukaryota; kingdom Metazoa; phylum Chordata; class Actinopteri; order Gadiformes; family Macrouridae; genus Coryphaenoides; species Coryphaenoides rupestris. The sequence goes on along the minus strand of PIJE02001569.1, from coordinate 65,283 downwards.
GAGGCAATACTGTAAAGCACTTTGGATAAAAGCGATATAGAAATGCAATCCATTTATGTTGTTTTGAGATGCTATCAACGATGTATTCAGTTTGGGGGAGGGGGGAGGGCGGGGGAGGCGGGGGCGGGGTCACGACATTGAAAAGGTTTTCCCGCACTAACGGAACCACCTCTTTCTTGCAGGGCGAGACGGAGATCCCCTCGGTGGCAGTCACCAAGTCCCCCAGGGGCCCCGGGCTGGACGGCGTGGACGTGGAGCCCGACACCTATGAGGTCCCCGCCGACCTGTCCTCGGACGAGGAGTACGCGTCGGTGGAGGAGGCGGAGTCGACCCGCGCCACGCGCCTGAAGAAGTCCGTGATGAAGGGCACGGAGAGCCTGAAGGCGGCGTTCTCCAAGGAGAAGATGGCCAAGACCAAGGAGAACCTGGGCACCAAGTTCCACCACCTGGGCGAGAAGGTGGTGCCGCCCGAGCGCCGTGAGAAGATGCACAGCGCCGGCGAGCGTCTGAAGCAGTCGGGCGAGCGTCTGAAGGAGAACATCGCCCGCAAGGCGCCCAGCAAGGAGACTTTCCGCCTCAAGCTGAAGAAGGAACGCACGGTGGCCGAGGGCCAGGAGGGGGCAGAGCCGGGCGCCGACGAGCCCACCGAGGTCACCGCTGACGCCAAGGTCGCTGTGGAAACCAAGCGGGAGCGCTCCGTGGACGAGATGGGTGCTGTGCGGATCAGAGAGGATGATCAGAAGGAGGAATAGTCCAACCGCATGTAGAGAGAGAGCCGGGGGGGGGGAACATGGCCGCCACCGCCGCCAGCGGACCGTTGATGCAGCGTTCTCCAGGTCTGCTTCGTCCACGGCTCGTACTGGGCTGTTGTGTTCAAAACGCCACCGTTGGCCAACGCCGGTACTACAATACTAGAGGGGTACAATACTGGGGGGGGTGAAATTCAGTGATAAAAATGGACCTGCAACACATTCATTAACATACATTCAACCGTTATTATCGTTAAAGTCGTCTTCAGTGGTGAATGTGAGATTGAGCGGATCCCGGGTGGTTTAAGGTTTAGGAGGATGAGGAGCAGTGGAGGAGAGGATGAAGGCTTCCTGACCTCCTTCCCCCTGAAATATGAGACGGATGTTGAGAGATGGTTCCTTGGTGACGTATTTCCATGTACCGGTGAGTTACGATCTATTTGCACAAGGTGACTGGCGGGAAGGTGATTTATGAAAGAGAGGTAAGGCGCAGAGGTAGCCTCTGTCCAGAAGTCTGTTGTTCGCGTAAAATCAATCTCAGAAGTGATCGTGTGATGTTGTACATATGATGGCCGAAACCAGCGACATAGCTAGCATTACGATTGGTTACCACAGAGCTCAGCTGGTCTGAGCAGTCTGTAAAAAAACTGTTAACTGTTCATTTTCAGTAAATATTGAGTTGAGTTAAACAGCGGGAAGGATTCTGTGCCAGTTTATGACCACTAGACGGGAGTGATCTTAAAGGAAGCGTTAAAACCGCAGCTCTGCAGACATCCAGTAGTCAGGTAGTTAGCGTTCCTCGTTCAGCACGGACACCAGCGGCTGCTTAGCGACACCGGTGGCGAACACAGGAACTGCACTCAGCTTCAGAGGCACAATTAACGTGGAGAGATTTAGAGGTAATGAAAAACTGTTAGGTTTTTAACTGCCTTGAACTAATGAACCTGCTTTAATGAATGGAACTAGGCCTGTATGTACTCACAATGGTAGATTAGATTAGAAAGAGCTTTCACTGTGTAGGATGAATAAAATAGCTGCTTTTAGAGCAAGGGGGAGTGGGACGTCTCTGCTCTAAGTTTGTGTATGAATTTCCTTTTTCGCTGCTTACAATGCGTAGTTTCTTTCTAGATTTGACAATAAGATGATAGAATGGCTGTCATCATATTATTATGTTATAATATACTTTCATACCAGCGGCTTTAAATGTCAGATCACATGTTTATATTGGAGATATTTTCAACAGTTGAAATCATTTCAAAGATATATATAAATGTTTATACATAATAGGTTTCAGAATACATGCATTTTTTAAGAATGTCTTCGTCACTACGACAGTAAGACCCAGGAGCTGCTTTAGAATACTTTTTAAATGAATTAAATAGAATTGCTGCTTTTTGTGAAACAAAACAATCACGTTTTTTTGGAAGCTTTCATTGTTTTTGATTTCCAATTGACCTTCTTTTAAGTTGTGAATGATTATCTTCATCAGTTAGGCCTCTCCGATGGGAAATAAGTTGGTGTTGAGGACTTGATTTATGACACTATTGTATGCCATGGATTATTGTTATGTTGAGGTTTTTTGTATAAATAAAGGTCTTTTTGAAGCCTCTGCAATTTTTCTGTTGCCTTTTTTTCCTGCCTAACAAAATGTCTGAGCCGACTGTTTATGGGCATTTTGCTCGAGACAATTCTACTGCAGCAACATCAGCAGCAGCAGCAGGTGACTCCACACTCGTCCTGACCCGACGACACCCGTACCCGGGACCGGAGGGGGGCCGGAGGGGAGCGGTCCAGTCCGGGCAACGCTTGGCTGACTCAGCGTTTTCCGGCCTCCGCTCCCCGGAGACACGGGCAGAATTGATCTGCCAGTCCAGTCAGGAAGAGATTTACAATAAGCCAGTTTAATGCGCAGCCGTATGGCCCAGGAAATGACATCGGCGCATTACTTTAAGACATACGGACCCTTCTCCGGTCGCTTAGCTCTCATCCGTTTCATCGCCACGACAACAAGAGGCCTCACACGTTAACGCGTTGTGTTGTGATTAGTGAACATTATGTGTGGGATTGTGATCGGCTTAATAACCAGTCAGGATTCTGCTCGATGCAGAATTGACAATTGTCCATTCTGCATCGAGCCACAACACTAACATAAAGTACCACAGTACTAACATATCGTACCACATATAGTACTAACAGTACTACTGACGTGCAGTAACAGAACCCCAATAAATGATAGAATATCAAAGTAGACTCCCTTGTCCTCCTAGATACAGTAGCTCAACTAGACCATGTGTGTGTTTCAGTGCTAAACGCTGAACACTTTGGAGCGTTGGAGTTGTGCTCCAGCCCGGATGACGTCAGGGTTCCATGCAGCAGCCGCCGCCAGTCACCACTGTCCCCGGGGAGCGCCGGTGTGTGCAGGAGTGGGCAGGGAGCAGCATGTAGATCAAACAAGCCTCCTCCTCCTGCTCCTCCTCCTCCCTCCTCCTCCTCCTCCTCCCCCTCCACACACACTGTTACTGCTCATCAAATGAAGGGATGAGCTCTTGATGAATGAGACAGTTTGTCTTATGATATTTCATCGTCCTCATGCTCTGTGAGATAATATTATTATGATGGTGATTAGAGAGGACAACAAGGCGTCACACTCCCGTCCGCCAGGAGGCAGCAGCTCACCGTGCAGTCGTCAGGAGGACACCGAAGAAGAAGAATAAGACTACGAAGAAGAAAGAGAAGACGAAGAAGAAGACGACGACGCATGCGCAGCCGCAGGGGATTGTGGTGCGTTCAAAACCTTCAAGTCTAGTCGGAGAAGGCAGCATCTGTAGTGACTATATTCGTTTGGGACTTGATGACTTGATCACTTGACGACTTGATCACTTGATCACATGACGACTTGACGACTTGATCACTTGACGAATCGTCGCGCTAATGCTAAGCTAATTTTCGGTTGCCTGGCAACGGATGGTAACAAAAACCAACGAAATCGGCGGACGGTTCTGACTGTAAGCCCCTTAACCTGTTATATATTATTATTATTATTATTATTATTATTATTATTATTGTTATTATTATTATTATTATATAGTGTGTTCCATAGGTTTAAACATGTACTGTGGTTCTATTATAGTGTGTTCTATAGGTTTAAACCTGTATTGTGGTTCTATTATTCTATAGTGTATTCTATAGGTTCATTGCCGTGATGTCGGGGGACACCGCCAGGCGAGGCGGGGAGGACACGGAGGAGCGCGGCCCGGGAGGAGCCCACCACATGTTTGTGGTGATGGAGGACCTCCTGGAGAAACTGAAGATCCTGGACTATGAGGAGGAGGTGCTGGCCAAGCACAACATGAAAGCTATCTCCAGGTGAGGCTGTGTCTCCAGGTGAGGCTGTGTCTCCGGGTGAGGCTGTGTCTCCAGGTGAGGCTGTCTCCAGGTGAGGCTGTGTCTCCGGGTGAGGCTGTGTCTTCAGGTGAGGCTGTGTCTCCAGGTGAGGCTGTGTCTCCAGGTGAGGCTGTGTCCAGGTGAGGCTGTTCTCCAGGTGAGGCTGTGTCCAGGTGAGGCTGTGTCTCCAGGTGAGGCTGTCTCCAGGTGAGGCTGTCTCCAGGTGAGGCTGTCTCCAGGTGAGGCTGTGTCTCCAGGTGAGGCTGTGTCTCCAGGTGAGGCTGTCTCCAGGTGAGGCTGTCTCCAGGTGAGGCTGTGTCTCCAGGTGAGGCTGTCTCCAGGTGAGGCTCTCTCCAGGTGAGGCTGTGTCTTCAGGTGAGGCTGTCTCCAGGTGAGGCTCTCTCCGGGTGAGGCTGTGTCTTCAGGTGAGGCTGTGTCTTCAGGTGAGACTGTGTCTTCAGGTGAGGCTCTCTCCGGGTGAGGCTGTGTCTCCGGGTGAGGCTGTGTCTCCGGTTGAGGCTGTGTCTCCGGTTGAGGCTGTGTCTCCAGGTGAGGCTGTGTCTCCAGGTGAGGCTGTGTCTCCAGGTGAGGCTCTCTCTGGGTGAGGCTGTGTCTCCAGGTGAGGCTGTGTCTCCAGGGACGCCTAAGGGACGTTTAAAATGAAAGAAACGGAAACCTAGTACTTCTACTTCTGGTCATAACTTTGTTGATCGTAAATTCAGCAGAATATGAATATTATATGACTATAACAATGTCATGCTGTTTGTTTTGTAGGCACTACTTTGTGTCCAGCCCCTACACGGCGTCCAACCCGGGCGAGCAGTTCTTCCTGTTTACTGCGATCGCCTCGTGGCTCATCAACGCGGCGGGCCGGCCCTTCCCGGCGCCGCGGGAGGACGACGAGCCATACACCACTGTGTCCAACATCTTGGCGGAGCTGCGCGCCTTCGTGAGTACCGCCAGCACCGCTAGCGCCAGCACCACTAGAGCTAGCACCGCTAGAGCTAGAACCGCTAGAGCTAGCACTGTTACCGCCAGCGCCACTCGAGCTAGCACCACGTGTGTGTGTCTCTCCAGGGGGTGAAGGTGGACTTCCCGCCCACCAAGCTGAAGGCGGGGTGCGGGGAGCATGTGTGCTTCGTGCTGGACCGCCTGGCCGAGCTGGCCCTGAGGACCACCGGCTTCACCTTCAGAAGGTCCCCCAGCACCCAGTACACGGATACTACCACGATACTGCTCACAGTACACGGATACTACCATGATGCTACTCACAGTACACGGATACTACCATGATACCGCTCACAGTACACGGATACTACCACGATACTGCTCACAGTACACGGATGCTACCATGATACTGCTCACAGTACACGGATACTTCCACGATACCGCTCACAGTACACGGATACTACCATGATACTGCTCACAGTACACGGATACTACCATGATACTACTCACAGTACACGGATACTACCATGATACTACTCACAGTACACGGATACTACCATGATACTACTCACAGTACACGGATACTACCATGATACTACTCACAGTACACGAATACGACCATGATATAATACTACTCACTAAACAGATACTACTACCAGGCACGATATATACTACACACAGTACACAGATACTACAATACTTACTATAATATACCACTGTACCTAAACGCATACCAGAGTACTATCAGGGCTACATATACACACACACACACATGCATAACGCCACACGATTACACACCCCTATACTACACAAACCACAATACACACTCATAACACACACACACACACACACCCCAATACGACACTACTAATACCGCACAGACCATAATAATGCACAGAGGAAACAGGAAGTGAGAGTAGATAAACAGAAAGGTGTTGATTTGGTCTCCAGACCCGACTACCCCACAGAGGCAGCGGAGGAGGAGTCAGTGATCGAAGACGACGCAGAACTCACCCTCAGCAAAGTGGAGGAAGACATGATCGTGAGTCATAGCCGCCTTAACCGCTGACCTCTGACCTCTAACCCTAACCCTCAACAAAGTCCAGGAGGACATGGTAGTGAGTCATTACCCGCCTTAACCTCTGACCTCTGACACTGACCCTAGCCTTAACCCCCTTGATGTGACTGATGACCCCTGACCTCTGACCCTGTCTGTGTCCCTCCATAATGTGGGTTGGTGTGACTGAGGACCTGTGTCCTCTGACCCTGTCTGTGGTCCTCCATAATGTGGGTTGGTGTGACTGAGGACCCGTGACCTCTGACCCTGTCTGTGTCCCTCCATACTGTGTGTTGCTGTGACTGTTGACCCCTGACCTCTGACCCTGTCTGTGTCCCTTCATACTATGGGTTGGTGTGACCATTGATCCCTGACCTCTGACCCTGTCTGTGTTCCTCCATATTGGTTTGGTGTGATTGAGGACCCCTGACCTCTGACCCTGTCTGTGTCCCTCCATACTGTGAGTTGCTGTGACCGTTGACACCTGACCTCTGACCCCGTCTGTTGTGTGTCTCTCTCTCTCTCTCTCAGGAGGAGCCGGACGAGGAGGAGGAGGAGCATGTGATGGACTTGGACGCGCTCAAGTCACGGACCAATCACAACGTGAGTTCCCCTCCAAGCTCCGCCTCCCTCAGACCATACTCACCTCTTGAAACCAAGATGGTGTTTAATGCCATATATAGCGGTCCCACAGAGTGTGTGTGTGTGTGTGTGTGTGTGTGTGTGTGTGTGTGTGTGTGTGTGTGTGTGTGTGTGTGTGTGTGTGTGTGTGTGTGTGTGTGTGTGTGTGTGTGTGTGTGTGTGTGTGTGTGTGTGTGTAGGAGGCAGAGCAGTCCTCCAGGCCTGAGGGGGTGCTAGAGTCCAGCGTGGACGCAGCAGAGTGGGCCCTGGAGGTCGAGCGTGTCCTGCCCCAGCTCAAGGTCACCGTCCGCACCGACAACAAGGTACACCCACCCCCCCTCCACCCTCCGGTCCCCACAAAGCACCTGGGACCTGACACTGTGTGTTCAACTACTTAGCTGTGTATTCAAGATTCAAGAACTTTATTCGTCACATACACATGTGTGTGTGTGTGTGTGTGTGTGTGTGCGTGTGCAGGACTGGAGGATACACGTGGACCAGATGCACCAGCACCGCGATGGTATCACAGCCTCACTGAAGGAGACCACGGTGGGTCGTGACCTCTGACCCCTCCTGACCTTGTGTTGTCTGCTAAATGCCCTAAATGTAAATGTAAATATAAATGTAAGTAGTGCTTCATAATCATAATCCAGCTTTGCGTTTTCCAAGAGTCTCTGCCCCCCCCGATGGACAGTCAGTAGGTTACGCGTGGAACTGCAAAGCAAGGATTCCTTCCACCCCTCGTCCTCATCCGCTTTAAATACCGAGGTCCGCCTCCCACCCCCCCTCATCACCTGCTCTAGTGCTACCACGGTTACCACAAAACATAAACCTGTTGAGGTCATCAGCTCAAAGCGTGTGCGTGTGTGCGTGCGTGTGTGCGTGCGTGTGTGTGTGCGTGCGTGCGTGCGTGTGTGTGTGCGTGTGTGCGTGCGTGTGTGCGTGTGTGTGTGTGTGTGTGTGTGCGTAGGGCTACCTGGACAAGCTGCATGAGGACCTGGGTAAGACCCTGGAGAAGGTGGGCAGCAGAGAGAAGTACATCAACACGCAGCTGGAGCACCTGATCCAGGAGTACCGCGCTGCCCAGGCCAAGCTCAGCCAGGTAGGCAGACCGCCAGGTAACCAGGTAACTAGCCATGTAGGCAGACTGCCAGGTAACCAGGTAACTAGCCAGGTAACTAGCCAGGTAGGCAGACCGCCAGGTAACCAGGTAACTAGCCAGGTTGGCAGACCGCCAGGTAACTAGGCAACTAGCCAGGTAGGTAACTAGCCAGGTAGGCAACTAGCCAGGTAGGCAGCCCACCAGGTAACTAGCCAGGTAGGCAGCCCACCAGGTAACTAGCCAGGTAGGCAGCCCACCAGGTAACCAGGTAACTAGCCAGGTAGGTAACTAGCCAGGTAGGCAGACCGCCAGGTAACTAGCCAGGTAACTAGCCAGGTAGGCAGATAGCCAGGTAACTAGCCAGGTAGGCAGATAGCCAGGTAACTAGCCAGGTAGGCAGACTGCCAGGTAACTAGCCAGGTAGTCAGACCGCCAGGTAACTAGCCAGGTAACTAGCCAGGTAGGCAGATAGCCAGGTAACTAGCCAGGTAACTAGCCAGGTAGGTAACTAGCCAGGTAACTAGCCAGGTAGGTAACTAGCCAGGTAGGTAACTAGCCAGGTAACTAGCCAGGTAACTATTATCCTTGGTTCTGTCCCCAGGCCCGGGAGCTGTACCAGCAGGCCAGCGGAGGAGTCACAGAGAAGACCAGACTGCTGGCGGAGGTGAGACATGCACAGAACACCACCCTGTGCAGGACAGCACCCCCTGCAGGACACCACCCACAGAACACCACCCTGTGCAGGACACCACCCTCTGCAGGACACCCCCCACAGGACACCCCCCTGTGCAGGACACCCCCCTGTGCAGGACACCCCCCTGTGCAGGACACCACCCTCTGCAGGACACCACCCTCTGCGGGACAAACAGTGTGTTTATGATGTAGATGTGTATAACGTGTGTGTCCGTGTGTGTGTGCAGGTGAGCGAGGAGCTGGAGGAGGTGAAGCAGGAGATGGAGGAGAAGGGAAGCAGCATGTCAGACGGAGGTCGGTCACACACACACACACACACACACACACACACACACACACACTAACCTCCACACCAACCTCTCCTGTTGTGTTGTGTTGTTCAGCTCCGGTGGTGAAGATCAAACAGAGTCTGACCAAGCTACGTCAGGAGGTGGTGCAGATGGACATCCGCATTGGCGTGGTGGAGCACACGCTGCTGCAGGCCAAGCTGCGCGAGAAGAACAACATGACCCGCGACATGCACGCCTCCACCCTCCCCGAACCCGCCCTACAGTCCTACGTCTGAACTGAACCGCCTCCACCCTCCCCGAGCCTGCCCTGGGACCCTACGCCTGACTACACCCTTCCCAACCTCCGACTCTACGACTGAACCTCCACCCTCCCTGAGCCTGCCCTCCAGTCCTACGTCTGAACTGAACCACCTTCACCCTCCCGAACCTCCCCACCCTCCAGCTGAACCTCCTCCCTCCCTGAGCTTGCCCTACAAACCTACACTTGAACCTCCACCCTCCCCGAGGACAACCACGGAAGAATCCCAGCGTTTGTTTCACATGTATATTTGTACATACGTGTTTTATTTATCTCAGCGGTCTACGTGGCGGGGCGCCTTCTCCCGACACACTTCACTATCAAAACTACGTAAAACTTGTGAAACATTTTTGTTACAATCATGTTCTGAATGTGTTGTTCATATCTTGCAAACTTATCTTTTGATATTTGGTGTATTTTTGAGAATATTATATTGAATTGTGTGTTTTGATACCAAATAAAAGGATGTATGAAAACATCCATCTGTGTTCACTTATAACACTAATAAAAATATAATGTAAAGATTTGACCAGATTTTGTCATGTTTAAAAGTCTTTTGAGATAAGACAGCTGAGACACAAGCTATACATTGGTGCCAAAGGTCAAATCTATTGACTGATAATGAAAGCATTTAGTATTCTAGTTTACAAACGCAATTCAATTCAACTGCTTTTAATATTTATTGCAACTTTGTCCGCCAATAAGATGTTACACTCCATCGATCAAGACGTTTTCTTTTAGTTTAAATAAACAACATTTACACATTTACATTACAAAAGGCACATCATATTCATTTTCAAAATATTCACATGAATAGAACTGAGCGAATGCATTCATCAAACAAACAAATACAAATTAGACAGCCTCAAAAAAGAAAATAAATAAATAACTAAAATGAAAGAAAAAGGGAGAACACAAGTGGTTAGTGAGGAAATAAGAGCCATAAATATTCAAACAGATGCTGGGCTCCTAACATGTTACAATACTTCAATGATCTTTTATATAACGCTGTGTCGTCCAAAAAAGCTCTGAAGAAAGTCATCAGAAAGCGACATTTATGAATCAAATATTTTCCCCCAAAATAATCAAATTATTATTTCTTGTATTCAGTTTTTTCCTGTGTTTTCCATTTGAAGACCAAACGTTATATGTTCATATGTTACAAGTGCAATACGTTGGTCATCCATCGATCGAGATGGATGACCAAGTGTCGATTATCTAATATCGATAAGTCGACGTCAGACTTGGTCCCTGGACCACGTGACTGCGCGGATCAGCCCCGCCCACCGGGGATCTGGTACTTCCTGTGTGGGCGGGGCTGACAGAACCCCGCCCAGCTCCGTCTGTCACAACAACGAAGTCCGTTAACGAAAATTCATTTGGCGAGTGGACGAAACGCGGCGACTTCGTGTTGTTGTTGTTGTTGTTGTTGTGGGGAGACGAACGAGAAGGCGACAGGAGCGGTAAGCAGCTCATCGGTTTAAGTTAAGATAATATAAGATATAAGATATAACTTTATTAATCCCGATCTCTTGTGCCAGAGGTTGCGTAGCGAATAGAATAATAATAAAACAAATAAGAGAACAGATTTACAAATGTACCGCAAGTTACAGTTTAGGACCTGCGGGCGGAACGTCTGGTTTGCGCAGTTTTTTGGGGGGATAATATTTTTTTAACTATTGAACTCATAACGTATTTGCGTCGGCTACATTGTCATTTATTTATTCATTCATTTATGTATTTATTTTACCCCTCCATCATTGTTGTTTGTCAACATTGTGACGCCGAGTACGGTTATATTTGTATATTTGTATATTTGTATTCCTATAATATTTCTGAGTCGTTTGAGCCGTTATGATGGGGGTGCAGGCGGAGTGGTTTGAGCCGTTATCATGGGGGTGCAGGCGGAATGGTTTGACCCGCGCCCCTCTTCCTGATGCGCGTTTTCCTCCAACATCACCAGCTGCCGTATGTTGGGACGGTGTCGCGAAACACCACCACCACAACCACCACCACAAGACACTAATTGACCCCGCCCCCCAATTAACGCAAATCCTCATTAAACAGTCTTTATGAAGCAGTCTTCATTAAGTTATTTTAGGTTAAATCAGTAATAACTGATTAAAAACTTGTATTCATCGAGCTGCATCTCAATTGCATTAATATCTTCCAATTAGATTTAAAAATCTATTGCGGGATGTAGAGCCCTATCTATAGTTTGTATTTTATCATCTCAATATAATCCTTATAATATGGCTCAAATGATCCTTCTAAACACCAGTTTGTGTCTGAATGACATCACCCAGCGGTAACTGTGCTATGGGTGCCCCAGCTGGATGCGAAGCTAACAGGCTGGATGCTAAGCCAACAGGCTGGATGCTAAGCTAACAGGCTGGATGCTAAGCCAACAGGCTGCAGGGACTAGATAAGCAGACTAGTGGCGTTGTCTTGGTTACTTCCTCAGGAAACTCGGGCTATTCTGACGTCTGTGACTCAAGCAAGTTTATTCTACAGTAAGTCTGAGAACATGTCTCAAGTCTTCCTCCATTACTCACCACCACACATTGTAATCCATGTCCCGTGATCAATGCTATTGGCTATCATGAATCTGTTCTTGATTTAAAAATTGGAACAGTCTGGCTGTTGCACGGTCGTTGTGTCGGCCATGTTGATGAGGTCATCGCCTCTGAGGAGTCACATGGTCCATGGTCTGCTGGTTTGTTATCATCTGTCCTATTCTGGGGCCGTTGTGTCTGGGCTGGGGGGCCCCACACACACACACACACACACACACACACACACACACACACACACACACACACACACACACACACACACACACACAGCCTTTGGCGTGATGTACCTGTTGACATGGCAACGTCCGAATCATCGCTAGTGGCGTGAGAGGCAAAGTACGTGTTTAAACTGGCGTGTGTGTGTGTGTGTGTGTGTAGCTGGGTGGGAGGGGTTATGGATAAAGTTGCAATTCAAATGAAAACATTTGAGAGGGAGGGGTGGGGGAGAGAGAGAGAGAGAGAGAGAGAGAGAGAGAGAGAGAGAGAGAGAGAGAGAGGTGGGTGGGGGAGAGAGAGAGAGAGGGAGGGAGGGAGAGAGAGATGGAGACAAAGAGAGAGACAAAAGTCCTTCAAACACTAAAGTCTCTGTTTCAGTCCCTTGATACACCCCCCCCCCACACACACACACACACACACACACACACACACACACACACACACACACACACACACACACACACACTCACACACGTATTTGGCAGGAATTGTATTTTAAAAAAAAGTTCTCTGTCAACTGTTAAGATGATGTAATAATCTACCATGATATGGATGACAGAAGATATATATGTAGATGTAAAGTGAGTGTAAACCCAGCTCAGTGTAGTGTGAGGCTGGCAGAACGGGGTCAACAGGAAGTTTCTCCAGAATGTTTCCCAGGAATCTTTCCTGACGCAACCGTTAGAAAACTGGCTTCATAAGTTACTGAACAATCTGAATGTCATAATAAAGTTGTATCTTAATCTCAGCTGGCTGCTGTGTGTGAGCGTGTGAGCGTGTGAGTGCGTGTGTGTGTGCGCATGCTCTAGTGTGTGTGAAAGGACTGTGGACTTGACCTCTGTCTGTCTGTCTGTCTGTCTGTCTGTGTGTCTCTCTCTCTCTCTCTGTCCCTCTACATCACATACAGTACAACACACAGTACGGTGTGTCCATATGGTATGACGCCCGTCCTCTCTCCTCTTTTACAGACGGAGAAGAAGAAGTGGTCCTCCTCCTCCTCCGTCCATCATGGCTCTGTTCTTCTCCAGGGCGGTCACAAGTAGGAGGAACACACACTCCACACACACACACACACACACACACACACACACACACACACACACACACACACACACACACACACACACACACACACACGTACACACATGTTGTAGTACACCGTGTACTTTGTACAGGTTGACACTTTTATTCAAAACGAGGTACAAGTGAGACTGAGAACAATGGAAATATCGTCTATTTACTCATAATAATTATATAGTTTATTATTTCTGTGTTGGCTGAGAGAGTCCGATTGCTCAGACTAACTCTTGAGTGCTTCCTGTGGAACTGTTCTTGTGAACTCTCCTCCCATCCAGGTTCTCCAATCAAAGAACGGCGCTCGCGTGCGGCCCTCGACCAATCGTGGCAGAGGTATGCCGGTGTTCTTTCTTCAGCACCCACCCACACACACACAGACACACACACACACACACACACACCAAGATGTCCGGTCGAAATGGGCCGATCGAGTGGGCCTCTGGTGTTGCCGCTGCTCTCTGGAGAACCGCTCACCGAAACAACTTCACACTCGACACGGCACTTCCGACCTCACACCCTCTGCGTGTGAGGTCGATCTGATAAACGGTTGTGGAGAGACACACACACACACACACCACACACACACACACACACACACACACACACACACACACACACACACACACACACACACACACACACACACACACACATACAGATTCCTCTCGTAATAGTTGGAGAAGCTAAGATTAAACTTTATTGATCCCGAAGGAAATTCTTGTGCCAGAGGTTGCATAGCAATAGAATAATAAACAATAGAGAAATAAACAACAGAATAATACAAATAAAATAACTAATGTACACATTTAGAGTGAATAAGCCTCTATAAAAATGTACAAAAATATAGGTAAGATATTCAGTCAGCAAAACCCATCATAGCTTATAATTCAGCTCTTCATTTCACTCCGCATCAGTGTATGTAAAACACACCAGGTTAGGCATCCATGTATATAGACATAGAAGACAGAAGATGGATATAAAGCATCATATTTAAAACTCATCCTATATGAAACACAACCTATATAGAACCTGTAAATGGATTGCATTCATACATCGCTTTTATCCAAAGCACTTTACAGTTGCCTCACATTCACCCATTCATACACCGACGGCGGTGTCAACCATGCAAGGTAACAACCAACACGTCAGGAGCAGGTAGGGTTAGGTGGTGTCTTGTTCAGGGACACCTCCACACTTAGCTAGGAGGAGCAGGTAGGGTTAGGTGGTGTCTTGCTCAGGGACACCTCCACACTTAGCTAGGAGGAGCAGGTAGGGTTAGGTGGTGTCTTGCTCAGGGACACCTCCACACTTAGCTAGGAGGGGGAGGAGCCCGGGGATCGAACCAGCAACCTTCCTGTTGTCAGACAACCGCTCTTATACCTCGTGAGCTACGGCCGCCCCACGTCTAAACCTCTGGTGCTCCTCCTGCAGCCTGGACCTCTCCCTCCTCTCAGACGACTCCTCCTTCTCCTGCTACGCCTCCCACCCGGCAGGCGGCTCCCCCTGCTCCTGCCGCCGCTCCCGACGCCTCCTCACCAACGGCTACTACGTCCTGGGGGAGGACAGCATCTCCTGGGACCAGGACGGCAACATGTCCCTCACGCCCTCCAAGACCAACGTGTCCTACAAGGAGAACCCGGTCCGGTGAGGAGCAGGATGGCCCACTGGGTCCTCGGTAGCGGCACAGTCTGCTACTGGTTCTACTGGGAGCTGCCCAGTACAACCACAGTCTGCTGCTGGTGGTTCTACTGGGAGCTGCCCAGTACAACCACTGTCTGCTACTGGTTCTACTGGGAGATACCCAGTACAACCACAGTCTGCTGCTGGTGGTTCTACTGGGAGCTGCCCAGTACAACCACAGTCTGCTACTGGTTCCTGGTCTGCCCCACGGTTCCACGACGGCTACCCAAACGTTTGCTGGTAGTAAATATGTTCTGAGGAGGGAACAACTTGTCTTCAAACACGAAGTCACCTCCCCCCCCCCCCCAGAACTGGGACAGACCTGCTAGTGTTGTGGAGGGAGTTACGTCTCTCTGTACATAATGTGTAAAGTAGAGTGTGTGCAGACAGATCGTTTCTGACAGCTAATGGGCCTCGTTCACACAGATGAGGTCACCTGTGTGAAATGTTTTCTTCTTCTCTTGCCTTGATTGACAGGTTGATTTGTGTCCCTGTGGCGTTCCACACAATTGAACAACGACGTCGTAGAGTTACGACGTCGAGGGCGATTTCTGAACACCTGTTTGTTCACTTGTTTGTATATTTCTTTGCAGCAGCAGCCTTACGTGAAAGACTCTGACAAGCTACCTGCTGGAAGTTTAATGTTAGCTTTTTATTGATCTCAAACATATTATTATTAGTCTGAAATTGGCAATCCAGAAGATTTTCCTGTAAATAAATGTCTGTAAAGTCACTATCTATCGCCGAACGAGTTAACACAATGGTGACTGAGCCTATGGTCCACTGATGATGAAAGCCCTTAAGTCGCATTTGCAGTTTTCTTTTTATATTAAGGACTGGGTGGCGAGTCGCCTTTCCCGCGCAAGATTTAAAACATTTTCCATCCCCAGTCCCATGGAGGTCCGCCTGAGAGCATGAGCAGAAGTGACGTACTGTCGGTCTCTGGTCGGTCTCTGCTAAAGTTAACTGAGTATCCACCATTACATAACAACTGCCAGCGGACCAACGTCACCTCTGCAACACTGTGTGGATGCAAGTACCGCAAGTGCGCCATAGGTGTCGCCAAAGAGCACGAAACGGAAGTCTTCGAGATTGCCACTCTAAATAAGACTTTGATCTACATAGAACCTTTTGTGGTCTCTTCCCAGAGTGTTCCGGCGTAAGCGGCGTTCCCGGCGGTCGCTGGCCAGCCTGCTCAGCGGCGTGACGGAAACGTGTCAGACGTGGCTCGACGAGAAGGTGTTCGGGGGCGTGTTCTCAAGCCCCGCCCCCGCCGCCACACCTGCCTCCTCCGCCGATGCCCCCGAACCCACCTGGATGGACCCCAGCACGCCAGAACCTGAGAGCAGCTTCAGCTTCACCTACGGTGAGGAGTGCCGCCAGCTAGCTAAGATGCTAGCTAACGCCTCAAGCTAGCAAATATCGTAAACGCAAATCGCAATAAAAGTTTGATAAAGTTATGATTTATTTATTTTGTTCCACCTTCCAGACCACAGCGAGATCATCTCCCCGCCGGAGAAGGAGGCCCCACCCCCCCAGACCCTCTTCCGGGAGGAGATCTGCACCGAGACCTGTCACTCACAGGAGCAGTTCACCCAATCACTGGGCGGGCTGTACGAAGTCCCGCCTCCTCCTCTGGTCTTTCACAGTAACGCCTGCTACTCAGTAGCCCCAGGAGGACAGACAGGTGAGTCAGACAGACAGACCGAGAGACAGAGCGACAGACATACAGATAGACAGGCAGAGAGACAGACAGAGAGACATACAGAGAGACAGACAGACACATACAGAGAGACAGAGACAGACAGATAGAGAGACAGACAGACAGACAGGTATACTGGAAGCTGACGTGTGTGTGTATGTGCGTGTATGCGTGTGTGTGTGTATGCGTGTGTGTGTGCGTGCTTGTGTGTTTTCAGGTTCGTCAACGATGAAACCCTTGCTCATCTTCGTCTTCCTCATCTTCATCTGCACCGCCCTCGTCTCCTGGTGAGCTACACTACAAACTACTACTACAAACGACCATGAGGATGATAATGGTGGAATCCATATTTCATGTTCGGTAATCAATACTTCGATCAGACACTGATCAGCCCCCCCCCTCCCTTCCCCCGCAGGCCTCTGCTGTGGGCAGGAGCTGCTGTTCTGATCACGACCACCGCCTCCATGGGTAAGTACTTGTACTGGGCAGCTCCCAGTAGAACCAGTAGCAGACTGTGGTGGTACTGGGCAGCTCCCAGTAGAACCAGTAGAAGACTCAGACTCATAGATCAGTGGTAGCATGAGTGTGAATCCGGACCTAGAATGAATTAGCTGCCATGCTAAGTTTGGAAGCTAACATGTGGCTAGGCGATGGCTAGTGGTTGTGTGTTGTGAACTTAGCTTCTCTTCTCCCAGTCTTCACCAAAGTGGGACCAGTGGGCCGGTGGAGGCGGGACAAGACAGAGGTGAGTTAGCTTACGACCACCAGGTGTGGTCTACCCATTAGTGACATCATAAGCGGGAGTGTTTTCGTCCAATCACAGCCCTTTCACTTTCATTATCAAGCCATCACTGTGACTGTCACTTTAAACCAATGTTTACTGTAACTATCACTTAAAACAATAGACCGTAGCCCAGCATGACCTCATAACTTTGTGTTTTTATGATTTCACAGGATATAACGTCGAAGAATGAGTAGTCACAGAACATCGTCAACGGCCACCTCTCCTCGGCAAACTGGAATCACAACACAAACGTTGTTATAACTACATAAAGAGTTCACGTCAAAACTGTGATTGGAGTTGATGTAGAAGGTACAATATTACAAATATTTTATTATATTTCATGAAATGATCTGCATGTACAGTAAGTTGCACCTACAAGAGAGACAGCGAGCTCTGTAAGGACGTTGGACGGCCATAAATGAATACAAACGTGTTTAGTCAAATATTAATGCCGGCCATGTGAAGAGAAAGCTGTTCAATATGGCCGACAGCGCACGCCAGTTCGATGACCCCCGACCTCGTTGGTCTCGCTCGACGACAACAATGTCGCCAAATCTTGCAGAGCTCGCTGTGCTACAGATGCGATGGTGTCGCCTCTACGCGTGAAACTCGTACTGTTTTTAAAAAATCGTACTTAATTTGTAGTTTACCTTGGCTTTTTTGGGGGGCTTTGCAAAGTGACCAATTTTTTCAGGAAGATATTATATTGCCTTGAAAAAAACCCCCAACTTAAAACAGATTCAGGTCAAAACGTTGAAAGACGAAAACCAGCTTTGAATAGTTTCCATTAATTAAGTACTACTTAGTCTTCAGTATTGGCTGGTAGAGCCAGGACTGATATTAATTAAACTACCTGCAAACATGACCTAATGTAAGGTGTATGTGCCAGCATTTTCCTGGGAAAACTAAGAATGAAGAGTTTTGTTCCGGAATAAAATATCAAAATCAATCTTGTGCCTAAAAATGGTGCAAGATTGTTGTTATTTGGAAACCACTGTTTTCAGCAGGTGGATTTCTGAAAACAATAATTAATGACAATAAAGTTGTCACTAACTTTTGATAACAAATTGACAACACATGGATCCAATGGTGTGATGTTGTGTTGCTACGTTTTTTAATGATATAATGAGATGTTTCTGAACAAAACTCTTCTGCTTTCTAAGTGCCTTTGTTCACGATAGCCAATAGGGTTCCGTAGACGACCTGCGTTGTGGCTGATTGGACGGGACTGTAGCCAATCAGAATACAGGACAATAGATAACTAATATAAATATATATATATATATATATATATATATATATATATATACATACATACATATAATACAGGGAAAACTTTAAAAATCAGATGTATGCATTTTATGCTGCTTACACTCCTAGCATGCAGGCCAGGGCTTTGCGAGGTCTCTGTTAATTATGGGCGTTTAATATACCCCGCATGGTTGCCCAGGGGGGCGGGGCTTGCGGTGTCAGGGTTCCAGGACGGTCACACCTGCGGGCAACACCTGTCCTCATTAAGTCCTCAATCACCCAGAAGCACGTTGAGGTGACGTTTGTCATTCGAGCGTCACTGTCTGGCCTGGGGGATTCTAACCCACCCTGCAGGTTTCTGGCAGCAGGCTGAGAGCAGGTAGGCTCACGTTGTAATGGCTGAGCAACATCACAGCTGGGGGTCAATAGATCATAATAATGGAGGTTATGAGAGAGTAGATATTAGCTAGGTGCGCTCGCTATCCAGTGACTGGATGAATGGCAGTGCATGAATCTTTGCGATCTACCAGCCAGTCTGAGTCGGTAAAAAGGCACATTTTAATGTTGTATTGTTTGGAAATGATGATCAAGTCATCCCATCACGAGGGAACAAAAGGGTTTTTGCCAAGAAAACGTTCATAGTATTGGAGTAGTGGAGAAGGAAACTCAAACCTGTAATCATGTTGGGGCCTCAAACTACGGCAAGTCTTGTAGGACGTTTGGACCAGGAGATGGTGAAGTGTGCTGTCAGTCGCTGAACGCACAGCTCACCACCTTCTTAATGCACTGTAAGGTTTTATATTTACGTATATATATTATATTATGCACTTGTTGGGGGTGGAATGTGTTAAGACACAACCAAAGTTTTATGGTGTGGATTAGATCTAGATTTGGTCTGGTCCGCCTCAGTGTAGCAGGAGTGAACACCTCTCCAAGAATTTAGCAATTGTATGCATCTTCTCAAAGTGCCACGTTTTTATTGTAAATGGATTCACCGTTCATGAAAATGTGTTTGGGATGGATGGACCATATTTGTTATCACCACAGCGAGCTTGTGAGTCTCTGTGTAGAACTCTGTGTAGAATTTCAGAAATTCTGTGATATAAATTTACATTATTCCAGCACAATTGAATAAATTATTTGTTTGATTCCTGTGGGCTGGATAAGGGCTAATAGTCTTGCAGAGGAGGGGAGGAATATCAAACCTGATGTTCATTGTGATCTTTTGTATGCATCTGTGCAACTTAGTTGAGGTGACATTTGAGATATGCATGCATGTAATCAGGGCTGTAGTCCAGATTGCCTCGGTCGTCCAAGTCTAGATCAAGTCGTCAGTGAATCGAGCCAGATTTCAAGATCATGTGGCTGTCATTGTATTGGTTGCCGGATGTATCTGTTAATATTACTAAAAGTATTAAAAACCATGTGCAATTTTCGGGCACAGCTTTGGTCTCCAGAGACCATCAAAAATGGGTCTCAAGACCGGACTGGAGTACTATAGCCCTGATCATATGTTTGTATATATGAAGGATGTGAGAATTGTCTTGAAAATAGAAATGTAATGTCCTTAAAGTCCCTATGAGGAGGTCAAGTTTGTAAGGGAGACAAAATATGTCATCTTCAAATCAAAATGTTTTGGACTCTGACTGATTCAGTCATTAGCCATTCAATCAAATTATATCTACTTGTGACGTCACAAGTGGGAGTGTCCACCTGGCCGTATGATGGATCAACTCCAGCCTAGCAAGTGGTACAGTCCGGGGGGGGGGGGGGGGGGTGTAGGAGTTGTTTTTTTTATAGCTTGGGTTGATTCTGGAAAGTGCTCCTCATATGGCCTTTAAGTGACTCATATTCTGCCAACATATAAGCTTTAGTCTCTAGGCAGACGGTGATATAGCTGCTGTTCATTCAACAACTGTACAATTTACATTTTATTCTTTTTGTCTCCCAAAGATGGAAATGTGGGTACTTGTCTGCTTGTGAAAGCACTTTCTTTATGTCTGTAAAATATTACGACCGTATACCATATAAGTGTGTATGATGCCTATTTTCAAAGCACTGTCATTTTAAGACTTTAATTGACGTTTGTATTCCAAGACTCAAAACTAATAGTTAGATTTCTGACTATGGGAGTTGCTCACTAATAACATTGACCACAGAATAGTGCAGTCAACTTTTATCTAAAGCTTTTAAGATATGGCAATACATTTTGTTTTAGTACTGTGTAATATATTTTGTAGTGTCAGTGTTACTGTGAATTGTATTATGTATATCGATCAATAAAAAAGGTATTGAGCTTAAAAGCTGTGGTATGTCTTCCTGTAATCCTAGTATATTAGCCGTGTAGAGCACCCCAACATCTGGGTTATACTAGCCGTGTAGAGCACCCCAACATCTGGGTTATACTAGCCTCAGAGCACCCCAACATCTGGGTTATACTAGCCTCATAGAGCACCCCAACATCTGGGTTATACGAGCCGTGTAGAGCACCCCAACATCTGGGTTATACTAGCCTCAGAGCACCCCAACATCTGGGTTATACGAGCCTCATAGAGCACCCCAACATCTGGGTTATACGAGCCTCATAGAGCACCCCAACATCTGGGTTATACGAGCCTCATAGAGCACCCCAACATCTGGGTTATACTAGCCTCATAGAGCACCCCAACATCTGGGTTATACTAGCCTCATAGAGCACCCCAACATCTGGGTTATACGAGCCTCATAGAGCACCCCAACATCTGGGTTATACGAGCCTCATAGAGCACCCCAACATCTGGGTTATACTAGCCTCATAGAGCACCCCAACATCTGGGTTATACGAGCCTCATAGAGCACCCCAACATCTGGGTTATACGAGCCTCATAGAGCACCCCAACATCTGGGTTATACGAGCCTCATAGAGCACCCCAACATCTGGGTTATACTAGCCTCATAGAGCACCCCAACATCTGGGTTATACTAGCCTCATAGAGCACCCCAACATCTGGGTTATACGAGCCTCATAGAGCACCCCAACATCTGGGTTATACTAGCCTCATAGAGCACCCCAACATCTGGGTTATACTAGCCTCATAGAGCACCCCAACATCTGGGTTATACTAGCCTCATAGAGCACCCCAACATCTGGGTTATACGAGCCTCATAGAGCACCCCAACATCTGGGTTATACTAGCCTCATAGAGCACCCCAACATCTGGGTTATACTAGTATACTATCCCTGTAAAACACCGTAGCATGGGTTAGAACATCTGGGTTTTTATTTCAAATGTACATCTGGTCGTATGGGATACAAGCGAACGGTGGAGTCTGTGGCTAGGCTGGGACCTCGGAGCGGATCAAAGGGATGTAGATTCACTGGCTCGCCAAAACATGGCCGTGATTCTTCTTGCATTAGTTGGCACTTGTATAGTAAAATCGACTATCAAAACGGTCAGTGAGTTATCGAGAAGAGAGAGGAGGCGCAACGACGTCTTCTGGGTGTACGACGTCCTTCCAACATGGCTGCCCTCCTGTCCCACGCCCGCTCCTCTTGTTGTGATCACTTTCTAACGCTTCAAAACAATACAAACACTGTGTTCGTGTGTTGCATATAGACGTGTTTGTTCCTTCGCTTCTCGACGACTTGCTGCCCCTTTAATCCCAGACAGCAAAATAGGCTCACAAAGTAAGTTCAGGGTTCCATCCTCGTTTATAAAAAAGGCTATTTTAGAATACTGTCCGTCCGACAGTCTTGAGTCTCATGGTACGTTTCCACCGTCCCCCCTAAACCGCGCTCGTCTCAGGGTCCTGATGGGTAGTTATGGCCGGAGCTGAGCTGGCACATTTTACCACCAGCTGTTTAAAATCCCCCCCAGGAGGTGGGTCAGAGTTCAGAGGTCACTACTAGAACATGGTGGGCAGCAGCTTGTCGGCGCCGTGCAGCAGGACGTGCCGGCGCAGGTGATTGGCCGAGATGAAGGTCTTGCTGCAGTAGGGGCAGGTGAACTGCTTGCAGCCTGTGTGCACGCTCATGTGCACCTTGAGCGAGCCCGACTGGGCGAAGCGCTTGCCGCAGTGCACGCAGCAGTAGCGCTTCTCGCCCGTGTGCACGCTCTGGTGCCGCTTCAGGTTGCTGGAGTCTGAGAAGCGCTTGCCGCACAGCGGGCAGCTGAAGGGCTTCTCGCCCGTGTGCACGCGGATGTGCGTCTTCAGGTTCTTCAGGCACGCCAGCGTCTTGCCGCAGAAGCTGCAGATGAAGGCCTTCCCGCCGGCCGGGTCGTCGCGGCTGCTGTACGCCCCGCCCCCGAAACCATCCTGCGCCAGCCACGAGTCCTCCTGCAGGGAGAAGGAGCTCGACGCCTCCGCCGCCTCCTTCCGGTCGTCCGCGAGCGCCTCCTCCGCGGGGGGCGGCGCCCTCTGGCTGCCGTCGGGGAATCCTGCGGCGGTAGCGGAGACGTGGGGCGGGGGTGGCGGCTCGTCGCCCAGGGAGAAGGGGAAGCGAAGGGCGGGGTCGGAGTAGGAGCAGCCTGGCTCCTCCTCCTCCACCTCGTCGTCCTCCTCGGGGGAGGGGTCCTGGCCGGGCAGGAAGGAGCAGGAGGCATGCGGGAGGGAGGGCACCTCCTCGTACAGCAAGCCGTCGTCGTGGTAACCAGGCTCCACCTCCTCCTCCTCCTCCTCCTCCACCGCCGCCACCCCCTCCCCCGCCCCCAAGCTGCTGCCGCTGGACTGGGAGCGCTTGGTGGGCGGGGTGAGGGGTGGTGCCGGACCGGGCTCCTCCCAGGCACACGCGGGTCGGCCGCCCGCCCCGTCCTTCTTAGTCACCACTTCCTGTTTGGCCAGCGGGGGTGGGGCTTCTGCGGTGGGGTTCCCGGGGTCGGTGTTGTGAATGACGTCGTCGTGGAAACCTTCTGCAACACACACAGGCGCCACATTTCACGTTCATCAACTTTTCTGTTGTTTTTTTATAGGTGTAGTTTGATTGCACGTTGCCATGTTGTGTACGGATCGCGTGGCGGTGTAGTTTGATTGCACGTTGCCATGTTGTGTACGGAGCGTGTGGCCGTGTAGTTTGACTCACTGTCTTGTTGCCAGGACTCCTCCTCCTTCTCCACCTTGATGAGCGGTGTTTGGATCTTGACGGGGTTGACTGCTGCCGTCTGCTGAGGGAAGAAGTGAGATTTAAAACTAAATATTGTTTTGTTAAGCGGTTCTATATTCAGAGTGTTGCTGATCTCCCGATCCCTCCGCGGGGGGGGGGGCAGGAAGTTGGCCAACATGGCCATGGTATAAACCCGTGTGAATACTCTTCTCTGATTGGCTGGCAGGTGTGAGTCGAAACTGTAGTTCAGCTCAAGGTTATCACTTCCAAACTCATCCCGGCGACAGACTGACCGGGAACGTGTGTAATATGTGTCGTATCAGGAGACTCTCTCCACGTCCTGATATAGGACCCCATAAAGAAGACTGCGTTACCTTGGTGTGTAGGGTCCCCTGGTTGGTATGTAGGGGCCCCTGGTCAGTGTGTAGGGTCCCCTGGCTGGTGTTGTGTAGGGTTCCCTGGCCAGTCTGTAGGGGCCCCTGACTGGTGTGTAAGGTCCCTTGACCGGAGGTGTGTAGGGTCCCATGGCCGGTGTGTAGGGTCCCTTGACCGGAGGTGTGTAGGGTCCCATGGCCGGTGTGTAGGGTCCCTTGACCGGAGGTGTGTAGGGTCCCTTGACCGGAGGTGTGTAGGGTCCCATGGCCGGTGTGTAGGGTCCCTTGACCGGAGGTGTGTAAGGTCCCATGGCCGGTGTGTAGGGTCCCTTGACTGGAGGTGTGTAGGGTCCCATGGCCAGCGTGTAGGGTCCCTTGACCGGAGGTGTGTAGGGCCCCATGGCTGGTGTTGTGTAGGGTCCCCTGGCCGGTGCTGTGTAGGGGGGTCCCTTGACCAGAGGTGTGTAGGGTCCCCTGGCCGGTGGTATCCCCGGAAGGCTCGGTGTCTCCACACAGGAGCGGCACCTGGGTGGTGACCCGCGGTAACGGCAGCTCACCTGGAATCACAGGTATCACAGGTAACACTGGAACCACAGGGAACACTGGAACCACAGGGAACACTGGAACCACAGGTAACCTTGGAATCACAGGCAACACTGGAATCACAAGTAACACTGGAACCCCCCCAAAACCCGGGTCTAGAGCCGCCCCCCGCTCCGCGGCCTATCACACCTGCACGTACCCCCGTGGCTCCGCCTCCAGTCTCCTCCTCCTCCCCCTCCCAGGTGCGCCGCCGCCGCACGCGCACGGCTGCTGGCGAAGACGGAGCTGCCGATGCCGGCGGCGCGCAGCGCGGCCACGCGGGCCACCTTGAGCTCCATGAGTCTCAGTCTGCGGCGCAGCGCCTCGTTCTCCTTGTGGCTGCGGGACAGCTCCACGTGCAGCACCGCGTAGCCGCCGTCCACCAGCTCGCAGATCTCCGCCACCGCCGCGTTGGCGAGAACCTCCATGATGGAGGCCAGCTGGCCGTGCAGCTCCACCGGGGCCGCGGGGGGCAGCTTGCTCATGGTGCTGCTGGTGGTGCTACTGCTGGTGGTGATGGTGCTGCTGGTGGTCTTTATGAGGAGTGTATGAGGACTCGTGGCGCCTTCTCTGGTCCCTCGCGTCCCTCACGGCCGCCGCGTCCCCCGCCGGAAGTAAACAACGCGTCGCCGCGTCGAACCCGGAATGGACTCCCGGCCCGCCCTTGTGCGCATGCGCGGAGACCCTACGCTGGATGGTTTAGTGTTCAGAAGACTTTAATATTACTGACCTTAAAGCCTTTAATGATTACCTTAAATAATAATATTAATAATAAAAGATTACTTTAATATTACTGACCTTAAAGCCTTTAATGATTA
Organism: Coryphaenoides rupestris; assembly: GCA_002895965.2. Taxonomy (NCBI): domain Eukaryota; kingdom Metazoa; phylum Chordata; class Actinopteri; order Gadiformes; family Macrouridae; genus Coryphaenoides; species Coryphaenoides rupestris. The sequence continues at coordinate 40,001 of PIJE02001569.1, read as the reverse complement.
CCTTAAATAATAATATTAATAATAAAAGATTACTTTAATATTACTGACCTTAAAGCCTTTAATGATTACCTTAAATAATAATATTAATAATAAAAGATTACTTTAATATTACTGACCTTAAAGCCTTTAATGATTACCTTAAATAATAATATTAATAATAAAAGATTACTTTAATATTACCTCCTTAGCTTTATTTTAGAATACTGTCCGTCCGACAGTCTTGAGTCTCATGGTACGTTTCCACCGTCCCCCCTAAACCGCGCTCGTCTCAGGGTCCTGATGGGTAGTTATGGCCGGAGCTGAGCTGGCACATTTTACCACCAGCTGTTTAAAATCCCCCCCAGGAGGTGGGTCAGAGTTCAGAGGTCACTACTAGAACATGGTGGGCAGCAGCTTGTCGGCGCCGTGCAGCAGGACGTGCCGGCGCAGGTGATTGGCCGAGATGAAGGTCTTGCTGCAGTAGGGGCAGGTGAACTGCTTGCAGCCTGTGTGCACGCTCATGTGCACCTTGAGCGAGCCCGACTGGGCGAAGCGCTTGCCGCAGTGCACGCAGCAGTAGCGCTTCTCGCCCGTGTGCACGCTCTGGTGCCGCTTCAGGTTGCTGGAGTCTGAGAAGCGCTTGCCGCACAGCGGGCAGCTGAAGGGCTTCTCGCCCGTGTGCACGCGGATGTGCGTCTTCAGGTTCTTCAGGCACGCCAGCGTCTTGCCGCAGAAGCTGCAGATGAAGGCCTTCCCGCCGGCCGGGTCGTCGCGGCTGCTGTACGCCCCGCCCCCGAAACCATCCTGCGCCAGCCACGAGTCCTCCTGCAGGGAGAAGGAGCTTGACGCCTCCGCCGCCTCCTTCCGGTCGTCCGCGAGCGCCTCCTCCGCGGGGGGCGGCGGTGGCGGCGCCCTCTGGCTGCCGTCGGGGAATCCTGCGGCGGCAGCGGAGACGTGGGGCGGGGGTGGCGGCTCGTCGCCCAGGGAGAAGGGGAAGCGAAGGGCGGGGTCGGAGTAGGAGCAGCCTGGCTCCTCCTCCTCCACCTCGTCGTCCTCCTCGGGGGAGGGGTCCTGGCCGGGCAGGAAGGAGCAGGAGGCATGCGGGAGGGAGGGCACCTCCTCGTACAGCAAGCCGTCGTCGTGGTAACCAGGCTCCACCTCCTCCTCCTCCTCCTCCTCCACCGCCGCCACCCCCTCCCCCGCCCCCAAGCTGCTGCCGCTGGACTGGGAGCGCTTAGTGGGCGGGGTGAGGGGTGGTGCCGGACCGGGCTCCTCCCAGGCACACGCGGGTCGGCCGCCCGCCCCGTCCTTCTTAGTCACCACTTCCTGTTTGGCCAGCGGGGGTGGGGCTTCTGCGGTGGGGTTCCCGGGGTCGGTGTTGTGAATGACGTCGTCGTGGAAACCTTCTGCAACACACACAGGCGCCACATTTCACGTTCATCAACTTTTCTGTTGTTTTTTTATAGGTGTAGTTTGATTGCACGTTGCCATGTTGTGTACGGATCGCGTGGCGTACACGTATACCGCTACCGCCCAATCCCACCCCGATTCGTATATGCACTTCCAACCTTGCAGTTCTCATAACTCAGGGTACATTATCTCATTCTACTCCTGCCGTACAGCCAAAACGCGTAACCCCATATGAAACAACCCACTGCAGCACCCGCAGCACCAAAACACACCTCTCTTCATACGAATACCTATCTCGTCACTAACAACTTGCCTCAAGATCATCCCATATCCCTTCATACACTACGAACATACCCATGTCACTATCTCTACGACATATTCATTCATATCGCACTTCCTCACACACACCTATCCACAGCGCTGAAACGCCTCATACTTCCTTACCCCATGCACGTAACAGATCCTACACCACATCTACTCCTTACGTTACGCCCGCCTGTCAATTCACAGCACATTGCGTCGCACTCAGTTACTATATGTTGATCTCGCGATCAATAGCACCACCAATCGGTCGAACCTCTCTCACAGGTCATAACTATACCAGACTCTACGCTTGCTAAGCAGTTGCCACTCTCACCTATCAATATATAAAAGTCATATCAGTCTAAGCCATCACGTAACGCGTAACACATCCCTAGTCACCGCCGGCTCTGCTCCGCCGCGCTCACACCTCTGGATAGCTGATCTTGCGACCATCCGTTCGCCCCACATCAGCCGCCCTAGATCATACTGTCGTAGCTGCCTCTCTCCCTGACCATCGCCACGACTCTATATAATTCACGCCTACTAAGTCGAGACCTCCCCTAACTCACAATCCACGAACCTGCCATTATACGCGCATCCACGCATCAATTTCACCGCCGCCTCGCCTAATCAAACCTGATCCATCCGCTTTCGCCACTCATCCTTGCGTGCCTCCATGCCGCCCACCGGCGCTAGCAGACAGTCATACTACCACCATAACTTAGTCCCCTAGTCCGCACTAACACCTAGCGCATCTGCGTCTCGACCTCCATGTGACTCTTCGCGTACATGCCCAAATATCAATCTGTCTTCCGATGCTACTACACAATCGAAACTGCAGCCACTACGACTACTACCCTAATCACTCGACTTTTCTTCCAGCTACCCTTAGTCCTCATGTTCGAATATCCTAACCACCACGACTCCGTATCCCATGTCACACGACCCTGGCCTGCGCAGTGCGGTCCTCAAGAACGTCGCACTTAGCTGCAAGACCTATGCCCTATAAACATCACTCCTACGACCCATACCGCTAACCTCTCAATCCCCAGCTTGTCACTCGTGCCCCCCTCCGAAACGACCAATAGACCTCCTAGCATTAACGCCGAACAGATTATCGGACTAACATAACCCGACATCTCCCGATCGACCATATCTAACCTTCGACATCTCCACCACGATGCCTCAGTGCCTATCAGCTGTGAACTAAACTCGACTCGCCTAGAGGTCGCAATATAATCTGCAGCACATACCACCGTAGCGTACATTAGACCTCAGCCTCCTCCAAACCGACCAGTCATATAACTCCTCCAGACACTCCAACTCTGAGCTCGCTGCACCGTATGGCAAGTCCATACTCGTCCATTGAATCTGCGATTATATGCATGCGCTCTCACCACCTGCGATCCATCTATCAGACGATCCTGCACACCTCAATTCAGTCCAGCCCCACCTACCCCGTCAGCACTCTTCAACACTTCACACTTCAATACTGCCATTAATCGCTCCGTAGCGCTAGCTCATCGCTCACTTCCTACGTACCACTACACTTACACACCTCTTATGTCTATACACGTTTCTGCATCGCGCATGACAACTCAACAGCATCGATTACTCCCGGACCACTGCCTTCCATCTCTGACTGAGACGCATGCATACCGCTCCTCTTCTGACACAAGAACAGACTCGTGCTCAAATAGATATTCAGCCTGCTATCGCTCCCCTCAATCATTCCACAGGCGCCACATGATTGCACGTTGCCATGTTGTGTACGGATCGCGTGGAGGTGTAGTTTGATTGCACGTTGCCATGTTGTGTACGGATCGCGTGGCGGTGTAGTTTGATTGCACGTTGCCATGTTGTGTACGGAGCGTGTGGCCGTGTAGTTTGACTCACTGTCTTGTTGCCAGGACTCCTCCTCCTTCTCCACCTTGATGAGCGGTGTTTGGATCTTGACGGGGTTGACTGCTGCCGTCTGCTGAGGGAAGAAGTGAGATTTAAAACTAAATATTGTTTTGTTAAGCGGTTCTATATTCAGAGTGTTGCTGATCTCCCGATCCCTCCGCGGGGGGGGGGGCAGGAAGTTAGCCAACATGGCCATGGTATAAACCCGTGTGAATACTCTTCTCTGATTGGCTGGCAGGTGTGAGTCGAAACTGTAGTTCAGCTCAAGGTTATCACTTCCAAACTCATCCCGGCGACAGACTGACCGGGAACGTGTGTAATATGTGTCGTATCAGGAGACTCTCTCCACGTCCTGATATAGGACCCCATAAAGAAGACTGCGTTACCTTGGTGTGTAGGGTCCCCTGGTTGGTATGTAGGGGCCCCTGGTCAGTGTGTAGGGTCCCCTGGCTGGTGTTGTGTAGGGTTCCCTGGCCAGTCTGTAGGGGCCCCTGGCTGGTGTGTAAGGTCCCTTGACCGGAGGTGTGTAGGGTCCCATGGCCGGTGTGTAGGGTCCCTTGACCGGAGGTGTGTAGGGTCCCATGGCCGGTGGTGTAGGGTCCCTTGACCGAGGTGTGTAGGGTTCCCTTGACCGGAGGGTGTGGTAGGAGTCCCCATGGCCGGCTGTGGTAGGGTCCCTTTGACCGGAGGTGTGTGAAAGGTCCCATGGGCCGGTGGTGTAGGGTCCCTTGACTGGGGTGTGTAGGGTCCCATGGCCAGCGTGTAGGGTCCTTGACCTGGTAGGTGTGGTAGGGCCCATAGGCTGGAGTAGTTAGTTGTAGGGTCCCTGGCCCGGTTGCTGTGGTAGGGGGTCCCGCCCCTTGACCAGAGGTGATGTAGGGTTCCCCTGGCCGGTTGGTCATCCCCGGGAAGGCTCGTGTCTCCCACACAGGAGCGGCACCTGGGTGGTGACCCGCGGTAACGGCAGCTCACCTGGAATCACAGGTATCACAGGTAACACTGGAACCACAGGGAACACTGGAACCACAGGGAACACTGGAACCACAGGTAACCTTGGAATCACAGGCAACACTGGAATCACAAGTAACACTGGAACCCCCCCAAAACCCGGGTCTAGAGCCGCCCCCCGCTCCGCGGCCTATCACACCTGCACGTACCCCCGTGGCTCCGCCTCCAGTCTCCTCCTCCTCCTCCTCCCAGGTGCGCCGCCGCCGCACGCGCACGGCTGCTGGCGAAGACGGAGCTGCCGATGCCGGCGGCGCGCAGCGCGGCCACGCGGGCCACCTTGAGCTCCATGAGTCTCAGTCTGCGGCGCAGCGCCTCGTTCTCCTTGTGGCTGCGGGACAGCTCCACGTGCAGCACCGCGTAGCCGCCGTCCACCAGCTCGCAGATCTCCGCCACCGCCGCGTTGGCGAGAACCTCCATGATGGAGGCCAGCTGGCCGTGCAGCTCCACCGGGGCCGCGGGGGGCAGCTTGCTCATGGTGCTGCTGGTGGTGCTACTGCTGGTGGTGATGGTGCTGCTGGTGTCTTTATTGAGGAGTGTATGAGGACTCGTGGCGCTTCTCTGGTCCCTCGGCGTCCCTCACGGCCGCCGCGTCCCCCGCCGGAAGTAAACAACGCGTCGCCGCGTCGAACCCGGAATGGATCCCGGCCCGCCCTTGTGCGCATGCGCGGAGACCCTACGCTGGGATGGTTTAGTGTTCAGAAGACTAGTTAATACTTACTGACCTTAATAGCCTTTAATGGATTACCTTAAATAATAATATTAATAATAAAAGATTACTTTAATATTACTGACCTTAAAGCCTTTAATGATTACCTTAAATAATAATATTAATAATAAAAGATTACTTTAAATATTACTGACCTTTAAAGCCTTTAATGATTACCTTAAATAATAATATTAATAATAAAAGATTACTTTAATATTACTGACCTTAAAGCCTTTAATGATTACCTTAAATAATAATATTAATAATAAAAGATTACTTTAATATTACTGACCTTAAAGCCTTTAATGATTACCTTAAATAATAATATTAATAATAAAAGATTACTTTAATATTACTGACCTTAAAGCCTTTTAATGATTACTTAAATAATAATATATTAATAATAAAAGATTACTTTAATATTACTGACCTTAAAGCCTTTAATGATTACCTTAAATAATAATATTAATAATAAAAGATTACTTTAATATTACTGACCTTTAAAGCCTTTAATGATTACCTTAAATAATAATATTAATAATAAAAGATTACTTTAATATTACTGACCTTTAAAGCCTTTATGATTACCTTAAATAATAATATTAATAATAAAAGATTACTTTAATATTAGTGACCTTAAAGCCTTTAATCATTACCTTAAAATTAATATTAATAATTAAAAGATTACTTTAATATTACTGACCTTAAAGCCTTAATCATTAGCTTAAATAATATTATTAATAATAAAAGATGACTTTAATATTTATGACCTAAAGCCTTTAATCATTACCTTAAATAATAATATTAATAATAAAAGATTACTTTAATATTACTGACCTTAAAGCCTTTAATGATTACCTTAAATAAATAATATTAATAATAAAGATTACTTTAATATTACTGACCTTAAAGCCTTTAATGATTACCTTAAATAATAATATTAATAATTAAAAGATTACTTTAATATTAGTGACCTTAAAGCCTTTAATCATTACCTTAAATAATATTAATAATAAAAGATTACTTTAATATTACTGACCTTAAAGCCTTTAATCATTAGCTTAAATAATAATAATAATAATAAAAGATGACTTTAATATTAGTGACCTGAAAGCCTTTAATCATTACCTTAAATAATATTAATAATAATAAAAGATGACTTTAATATTAGTGACCTGAAAGCCTTTAATCATTACCTTAAATATTAATATTAATAATAATAAAAGATTACTTTAATATTAGTGACCTTAAAGCCTTTAATCATTACCTTCAATAATAATATTAATAATAAAAGATTACTTTAATATTACTGACCTTAAAGCCTTTAATCTTTACCTTAAATAATATTAATAATAATAAAAGATTACTTTAATATTATATAATAATACCTGTAATCAGGGAGGCTGACTCTGCTGATATATTTAAGGCGAGACTAAAAACCCACCTATTTACCCTCGCCTTTGGCTGCTAGGAGTGCCCCTCAGCTCGAATTTACAGCTAAATCAACTACCGTTAGCACTAGCCTACCCTAGCTGCCGATGGGTACTAGGTCTGAGGATACTTGTATGTTCCCTGCTTACTGTGCTCCATCTAACCTTCATGTTGTCTCCATTATCTAGGGTGCTGCTGTGATCATGACTGGATACCTGCTGGCCTGACCCCACCTGACGGCTACCAGCCTGCTCTCCAGCCAGCACCCCATCATAATATTACTATTTCATTTACTATTTGTACTTTGTCATTTACAATTTGTCATGCTTTGTTACCCCTGTTTTTAAATGCCCGTATGACACCCATTGACCTCCGAACCGTCCCTGGAAGGAGGGATCCCCCACTCTGAGGTTCCTCCTCCAGATTTCTTCCTTGTTAATGAAGGGAGTCGTTTCTTGCCCTTAGGGGGGCGGGGCTAGGGGGCGTGTCATAAATCACGTTTGGCCCATAACAACCTGGCCTGTAAAGCCCTTTGAGACTGTCTTGTGATTCAGGGCTACACAAATAAAATTGAATTGAATTGAATTAATATTACTGACCTTAAAGCCTTTAATCATTACCTTAAATAATAATATTAATAATAATAAAAGATTACTTTAATATTACTGACCTTTAATCATTACCTGAAGGTAATGATTAAAGGCTTTAAGGTCAGTATAATATTAATAATAAAATATTACTTTAATATTGTTTTAATGTCCTGACCTTAAAGCCTTTAATCATTACCTTCAATAATAATATTAATAATAAAAATATTACTTTAATATTGTTTTAATGTCCTGACCTTAAAGCCTTTAATCATTACCTTCAATAATAATATTAATAATAATAATATTACTTTAATATTGTTTTAATGTACTGACCTTAAAGCCTTTAATCATTACCTTAAATCATAATAATAATAAAACATACTTTAATATTGGTTTCATGTACTGACCTTAAAGCCTTTAATAATTACCTTAAAGCCTTTAATCATTACCTCAAATAATAATATTCATAATAATAATTAAAGATTACTTTATTCATCTTGTTGGGGAGAATTGTTTCTATAAAATGAAATTTTATTTAAATTAATTAAATATGAAACACAGTGTACTAAGGCAATACAAATGTAGGAACATTTGCAGTGCATACAATGTGAGTCAAACACAATGAGAGTAGACCAATTTAGTGTATGTGTGTCACAAGTGAACTCTGATCTTGCTTATCTCTCATTGGAAATCTTGTCCCTGTGCCAGCAAGAGATATCTTGACACACACACACCATCTGTCACATTCAAATAATTCTATAAACATGAAATATTTAGCATGTCATTATCTAATATTTGTCATGAGTACGAGTGCTTGGCCTGCCCAAATGTAAAGTACAGAATCCCCCAAACTCCCACTCAATCACTATTCTGATAAATTAATATCAAATTCATTACCGTTAAATCGAGTGTTTTGTGCGGGTAAGACGGAGAGAGGAGGAGACAGGAAGTCTGTGGCATATTAAATACAACATTTTGATTATGCTTTATTAACCTGGACGGATAAAAAGGACGAAACATACAAGGAAAGACGTGGTCCCTGAACATGACGTAACGATCTGACCTCTGGACACGGAGCAAGGTCAACTGCTTCTACCACCAACCGCCACCGAGCGGCCATCTTGGTTCTAAACGCTAGCTGCTGGAGGAACTGAATGCTGGGGCTGCGTTGGAATAGTCAACAAAAAAATACGTCCTAAGTCCTTTCCTAACTACTTGACTGACCTTAATCCCATCGTGAGGTCAAGGAAAGATGGAAAGGAGACTTCGTATGGACTTCGCAAAGGACCCCCGGCGTTTAGCGTTTAGCACCAAGACAGAACCAAGATGGCCCCCCGGTGGACAACACCCAACGGTGCTCAACTTTACGGTCTCTGAAAACGATCCATAAAAACAACTCTGAACAAGAAACGTCAGTATTGCCCCACTAAAATACACAAGTTCTCCATGAAGAGATGATTTGAGTACCAATATATATAAAAATCTACATTAAAAGTATTTCAAGCCAAAGATGACACTTGCATTATGTAAAAAAAAAAAAAGGCTACCTTTTTACAAAACAAAGATACAAACTTTGCATGGAAACACATCATCTATGTTTTGGAAATCAGCTGACTGGAAAAATGTCTATAAGGAGATATTCCCACCGTGACGTACTAAAGGCTGATACATACTCCGCAAGAACAGAGACATTTCTTCTCTCTCCCAGGGCTGCGAGAAAAGAATGACGTAATTTTTTTCTCGCAGCCCTGGTTCGGGAGTTCTTCTCACAGCTTGTCGACACATCATCCGGGCAGAACATTTTTCTTGTGTCGTGTCCGAGAACTGTTGTGTGATTGGTCAATTTGAAGTGGGCGTGGTTAATGCGCTTTCCGCCAGCGTGGAAGTTTGTACAGGAATGGATAGTTTTGAGGACTTCCCAGGAGTTCTGCACTTGAGTTTCTCGTGAAGTATGAAATGTCGTGGCCAGAACGAACTTTGTTCTTGTTCTTGCCACCTCGAGAAAACGAACAAATTTCTCTGTTCTTGCGGAGTATGTATCAGCCTTAACTCACGGCTAACATGAGCCTCTTAACAGAAGGAACGAATCACGACGGCTAGCTAAACACAGCGAGCTGGATGTGTTTTAGAAGGAGATGTTTCTGTCGGGATGTTTCCAACACATCCGCAGCCAGCTAACGAGCTAGCCGGTGCCTCAGTCCGTGCCGTGGTACTTCTTCATGTGCACCTTGAGGCTGTACTTGACAATGAAGCTCTTGGAGCAGAGCACGCACGTGAACGGCCGCTCCCCCGAGTGCACACTCAGGTGGGACTTAAGGTGCGCCGACTGTGTGAACTTCTTGCCGCACTGCGGGCAGCTGAAGGGCCGCTCCCCGGTGTGGATGCGCATGTGGACCTCCAGGTTCTGCGACGTGGCGTATGTCTTGGTGCACATGGCGCACACGTAGCGCTTCCCGCGCGAGCCCACCGGCAGCAGGCCCCCACCCGGCAGCTGGGAACCCCCCGCGCCATAGGCGCCACCGCCAAAACTCCCGCCATCGCAGTCCTCGAAGTCGAACGCCGAGCTGCTGTCCTCGGAGAGGTGGCCGGCGTCGGCACCGGCGTGGTCGACCACGCCGGTGATGGAGCCCGTCACGCCGATCAGCTTGAGGCCGAAGGCGTCACCGGCGTCGTAGTGTTCGTGGTGCGGGAAGGGAGCGCCGTACGGCAGCTTAGACTGCTTGGGCCACAGGAGGCCGGGGTCCAGGTCCCCCCGGCCCTCCAGGAGCGAGGAGGTGTCCTCCAGGCTGGGCCCTCCGTAGTGGGGGGCCCCCATGGGCACCTGGTGGTGGGGCAGGTGCTCGGGGTGCTGGGTGTAGGAGCAGGCTGTCTCCTCCCCTCCCCCGGATAGGCTGGAGCAGCCGGGCTCGCTGCCGGGGGACGACAGGCTGTACTGGGGGCCCGGCTTCAGTCTGCTGGGGCTCCTGTGGCCCCCCTGCTGCCGCTGCTGCTGCTGTAGGGGCTGAGGCTGCTGCTGCTGCAGTTCCGACGACGACTGCTTCCTGTCGTCACCGTCTACCGCCTCACTTCCTGCTGGCCAGGGTCTCTTCCTCTTGCGGCTCTGTGTCATCGCTCGCCCATCCTCGGACGTTTCAGTAACTGGGCGAGAGGGAAATGGAGGGAGAGAGAAACGGGTAGAAGGAGCAACAGGCAGGGAGCGAGAGAGAGAGAGAGAGAGAGGGAGAGAGAAAGAGATGTTATGAAGCCATCTGCCTCATTACCAAGGCCCCGGGTTGAGGTGGAGGTTCTCCTTCTGCACGTACCATCCTTCAAACTGTCGCTGGCATCCGAGTCCTCGTCCTTGATGAACACCACGTCCGGAAGCTGAAGAAGAAAGAAAAAACTATCATTAAATAAATGACATAGCCACTTTAATATCTACATTATAACATAATATATAACCTATACAACCCATGTGAATATAGAACTATGTGTGGGATTCGAGGCTGAGCATTGATACACAAAATGGTAAATGTTAAATGGATTGCATTTATATCGCGCTTTTATCCAAAGTGCTTTACAGTATTGCCTCACATTCACCCATTCATACACCGACGGTGGTGCCAACCATGCAAGGTAACAACCAACACGTCAGGAGCAGGTAGGGTTAGGTGGTGTCTTGCTCAGGGACACCTCCACACTTAGCTAGGAGGAGCAGGTAGGGTTAGGTGGTGTCTTGCTCAGGGACACCTCCACACTTAGCTAGGAGGAGCAGGTAGGGTTAGGTGGTGTCTTCCTCAGGGACACCTCCACACTTAGCTAGGAGGAGCAGGTAGGGTTAGGTGGTGTCTTGCTCAGGGACACCTCCACACTTAGCTAGGAGGAGCAGGTAGGGTTAGGTGGTGTCTTGCTCAGGGACACCTCCACACTTAGCTAGGAGGAGCAGGTAGGGTTAGGTGGTGTCTTCCTCAGGGACACCTCCACACTTAGCTAGGAGGAGCAGGTAGGGTTAGGTGGTGTCTTGCTCAGGGATACCTCCACACTTAGCTAGCAAAACACGCTTGGCTGTATATGAGTGGCCATATATAGTATATATATAGTATTCCACAATGCAAGACAATGCTTTATAGTTGACTGAGAGTGGTCACACTTCACATCTACAGAGACGGTGATGGAAGGTGTGTTGGGCGGCTGGTTTATGAGCGCTAAGTGTGTGTGTCTATGTGCTAACAGAAAATGCTGTCCCTCCCGGGGATAAGTTATCTCCACTCGGGTCCTTCTCCGAGCCGTTGTCCACATTCTTCTGAGATAAGGAGGAACAGTCACTCTAATCTTCTGTTATTGTTTAACTCTCTTTTTTTTCTCGCCGTTGACGTCAACTTGTTGGGGTAAATGACAACCAATGACAGAATCAATGTTATGTAACGCATTCAGATGCACACTTCTGCTCCACATGTTTGTGCCCTTTGGAGATGTTTTAAACTGCTCTGTACACTGCGACCGAGATGATATTATTATTATATTATTATTATATTATTATTATATTATTATTATTGTCCTTTTTGCCACTTTGTCACTTTCGAACGGTTAACCTTGAAGAGAGAACACATGATATTATTATCATATAATGTATGCGTGTGAAATGAATGTAACTTCATTACCATGGAACCTCATACAGAACCTCATGACCACGCATGGAACTTCTTACCCCATATATTACCTCACGATCTCATTATGGAACTTCATTATCTCAATAAGTACCTCATGATCTCATTATGGAACCTCATGATCTCAATAATTACTGTACCTCGTGATCTCATTATGGAACCTTGTGATCTCATTATGGAACCTCATTACCTCGTGATCTCATATGGAACCTCATCAATTACCCCCTGATGTCATTATAGAAACCTCATTATCTCAATCATTATCTCGTGATCTCATTATGGAACCTCGTGATCTCATACGGAACCTCATTACCTCATGATCTCACATGGAACCTCATAAATGAACCCCTGATCTCAATAATAATAATTATTATTATTGATCTCAATAATTACTGTACCTCATGATCTCATTATGGAACCTCATGATCTCATTATGGAACCTCGTGATCTCATTATGGAACCTCATTACCTCACATAAACAACGATAATAAGCAGGTACCGTCTTTTCCGCGTCTCCTTTCGCCGCCGCATCCTCCGCACATGACGCCGCCTGCTGCGCCACGCCGTCCGCCGCCGCCGTCGCCGCCGACAGCGCCGCCGCCGCCGCCGCCGCGTTGCCGCCGTTCCCGCGCACTATGATGGACTCGATGAGGTGCAGCTTCTTCCTCAGGTCGTCGTTCTCGCGGCGGCCGCGGCTGATCTCCAGCTGCAGCACCGCGTAGCCCTCGTCCACCACCTCGCAGATCTCCAGCACCGCCGCCTTGGTCAGCGCGCCCATGATGATGGACAGCTGCTCCTGCAGGACCTTGGGGTTCATGACGGGAGGTTAACACGCACTCACCGGTTCTTATGATGCTCTCTCTGACTCTCTCTCTCTCTCTCTCTGCTCCCCCCTCTCTCTCTCTCTCTCTCTCTCTCTCTCTCTCTCTCTCTCTCTCTCTCTGCCTCCCCCCCTCTCTCTCTCTCTCTGTCTCTCTCTGCCTCCCACCTCTCTCTCGGCTCCCCTCTCTCCCTCTCTCTCTCTCTGTCTCTCTCTCTCTCGCTCTCTCTCTCTGATCGTCAAACGCCTCCCGATCCTCAACTACAAAGGAGACTTTTCTATTTCCAGTTTCCGCATTCGGACTGTTTTCACAATAAAAGTTCCCCCCCACGGTGCTGCTTGTATGTACAGTAAAGCAGGCCACATCTTATTATTATTATTATTATTATTATTATTAATACCTTATTAGAAATGATTATCATTATACATTATTATTAATTTGTATTATTAATAACAATACCTTATTATTATTAATAATAATATAATTATTACTAATAATAAGTTTAACTTTTACTCTATTTTCTATTGTTTTATAGAATCTAATTACTATATTATATATTGCATTATAGTTATATAATATATACAAGCTTTGTAACATCTCCAAATATGTATGTTGTGCTTGGGAATCTCACTTGATATGGATGAGAAATGTCATAAGTCCACTAATTGCTTATCGTAGCCTAATATTAATGCTATATTCGTATTATTATTACTGCAATACATTGGGATGAAATGCATAATGCTAATGTCCCCATCTGGGATTAATACAATCCTTCCAATAAGGTGCTCTGTATAAAACCTTTATTACCATGCCGCTACTGGGAGACAATATACCCCAAAAATATGATGGTAAATGGATAGCATTTATATAGTTATACGCTGGTCACACTGGTAGGGGGCACTTTCATTGATACTGTAAATGAACACCATTACAATGGGCTATATAGGCTATACCTTGTCTTGATGGGTTCCCTAGACATCTTGTTCATGTCATTGGTGAGTTTGTATCATTGCCAGTTATGTTGTCAGCCTCATGTATACTGCATAATACTGCAGCCTATCACACCCTTGGAAGGAATCATTTGGTTGAGCAGAGCACAGCTTCAATCAGAGAAATGGACCAGAGTACCAAACTCCAGTCCAGATATTGTACGCAGTCAGACACAATTCACCTATAGCTCCTTGTTTTATTTTTGTCTTTTTCTGAGACATCGTGAAACTGTATAAGGTCGTAAGCTTTGAGGTTGTACAGTATAACTGTCCCCTAGTGTTCACAAGTCAATGGATGCTGCTTTAAAAGGCAATTCTACTAAAGGCAGATTCTGTCTGGACTCAAGTCTGAGTTCCAATTGTGACTTAAAAGATAACTTTGCCGCTTTTCAGTGTTCGTTTGCGTAATACGACCCATGTTGAAATGATAAAACAGGCTTCAAGGTGGCAAAGTTCCCCATTAACAAGAGTTCCGGTGCATTCTCTAAAACATTTCAAGCATAATTATTAAAAACAGGCATGTCTGGAAAAGTTTGTCCAGGGCTTGGTCAAGGTTACACCACAGTGCTTGTCGAGGTACAAGCGAACGCCATGTACAATGAAAACATGATCATTTGAGAGATTGCACGCTTTTAATGTGATGCGTTCCAACCGACGGCTGAACCACAGACATGCTTGGCAGATGTGTGCTGCTTGCTACAGATGCCGGCAGTGTCCAGGAGGAGCCAGGATCACTCCAGCTCCCCCATGAGGTAAGGGGTCTTCCACGGGGTCACAGTGTCATCGTGTGTTGAAACCAACCAGCTCAGAGTCATAAACTGGCCGACACACACACAGAAAAAGTGAATTACAATAGAATCTTCTCTAGATAAGGTCACTCGTTTTTAAAAAAAGATCTGCAAAAAGGCGATTACAATTTAAAAATCATTAAATTAAGAAGAATTAAAGAGCAGGTGAGGTTCAGAGTTTGTGGCGTCTCCTCTGCTCCAAGGAGTCCGGTTAGAACCCTGGGCTTGTAGTCTTAATGCGGCGGTGTCCTCCGATGGCACCTGATGTGGTGCCACAGGGGGAGGGGGTCCTTACAGGGCTAAAAAGGTCCTTCGCCCGGGCAGCGGGGCGCTTCAGGGGACAGGGTGGTGCTTCTTCCTCCAATGGCACCTGATGTGGTGCCACAGGGAGGAATGGGTCCTTAAAGGGCTAAAAAGGTCCTTCGCCCAAGCCCCAAAACCCAGGGGCCCTTCAGGGGACCGGGTGGTGCTTCTGTTGGTGGATCCTCAGGTTCTGCTTGCCGGCGAAGCGCTTGCCGCAGTGATGGCAGGCGAAGGGCCGCTCCCCGGTGTGCACGCTCTGGTGCGTCTTCAGGTGGCCCGACTGCGTGAAGCGCTTGCCGCACTGCGCGCAGCTGTAGGGCCGCTCACCCGTGTGCACGCGCACGTGCGTCTCCAGGCTGCGCGACGATGTGAAGCACTTCCCACAGTATGTGCAGATGAAGCGGCGGTCGCGGCAGAATCGGTTCAGGTTGAGGTCCAGGCCGAGGCTGTCCATCTTGGACGCGCCCAGGGGCCCCAGGGATGCAGGGAAGGCGGGCCCCAGGCTGCTCAGCTCCACGGTCTTGTTGTTGTTGTCTGGGAGCTGCGGGGGCCCGGCGGGCTTGTTGGGGAAGGGCCTCATGGGGCCCGGGGCGTTCCACGACGAACACATCTCCAGCTCCATGTCGTAGGGTAGCGAGCTCATCAGAGACACGCCCCGCTTGAGGTCGAAGGTCCCGGGGAGGGAGTTGCTGGGGCTGTCCCCCGAGGGCCCCATGAGGTCGGGCGGCTTCCCGCCGGAGGTGGCGGCGGCGGCGAGGCCCTCGGAGTCCAACTCGGACGCCAGGTCAAAGGCGGGGCCCCGGGAGGAGCTGTTCTCCGTGCTGTGGCTGGACAACGGGGAGTCGCTGAGCGGGGGTCGGAGGTCGCCGGGTTCTGCGTGGGGGTCGCCGAGGGTGTGCTCCCAGGGCCGCAGGCTGGCGGGGCCCGAAGAGGGGCCCTCCTCACAGTCACTGGACTCCAGGGGCGGGGCCTCAGTACCTGGAGGATCAACAGGATGCATAAACACTTGCTCTAATCACAGGTACTAATGGTTTGGTACTAGTAATCGGGTTAATAGGTTAGTAATGAGGTTACTAAGTTAGTAATCGGGTTACCAGGTTAGTAATGAGGTTACTAGGTTAGTAATATGGTTACTAGGTTAGTAATCAGGTTACTAGGTTAGTAATCAGGTTACCAGGTTAGTAATGAGGTTACTAGGTTAGTCATGAGGTTACTAGGTTAGTAATGAGGTTACTAGGTTAGTCATGAGGTTACTAGGTTAGTAATCAGGTTACCAGGTTAGTAATGAGGTTACTAGGTTAGTCATGAGGTTACTAGGTTAGTAATATGGTTACTAGGTTAGTAATCAGGTTACCAGGTTAGTAATGAGGTTACTAGGTTAGTCATGAGGTTACTAGGTTAGTAATATGGTTACTAGGTTAGTAATCAGGTTACCAGGTTAGTAATGAGGTTACTAGGTTAGTCATGAGGTTACTAGGTTAGTGGCTCTCCTCACCATCCTCGTTGAGGAGGAGGTCTTCTGGCTGGCCGCTCCTGCTCTGCTCCTCCTCCTCCTCCTCTTCTCCTGCGGGAGACTCCTCCTTAATCAGCACCACGTCTGCCTCCGCGCCTCCCCGCTCCTCCAGGAGTAACGCACTCACCTGCCAGACACACACACACACACACACACACACACACAGTGGGGGTCAATTGGAGCCTCAGGTAGGAGGCAGCTGCTGCAGGTGTGAGTCTGGGTGATGGTTGATGCTTCAGTTTGTGTGAACCTCGTTAACTCGGACCTCTTTCACGGCCAAACTCCTCTCGGCCGCCTCCACAGCCGACGGTCTGCCGCCTTTTGTCCCCACGACCCCGACCCCGACCCCAGCCCCGACCCCGACCCCGGGCAGCAGCTGCAGCTGGGCGGACGACGACGAACTCCTCTCTGTGGGGACACAACAACAACAACAAAAGGAACAAACAAACACAACGTGGGTGAACAACAGCGGATGATGAATAGGAACATCCCGCCACCCCCCCGCCACCGCTCTCTGGAACTCACCGCCGGGGTAGCTCACCGCCCCGCCGGCCTCCACCCCCGGCGGCGGCAGCGGTGGCGGCGGCGGCGGCGCGTCGTACCCCTGCAGGCAGGCGAACCCCCCGCCGCCGACGACGCCGCCCCGATATCCGCCGCCGCGGGCCACGATGCTCTCGATGAGCTCCAGCTTGCGTCGCAGCGCCTCGTTCTCCGTGTGGCTGCGGGACAGCTCCACCTGCAGCACCGCGTAGCCGCCGTCCACCAGCTCGCAGATCTCCGCCACCGCCGCGCGGGTCAGCGACTCCATGATGGACGTCAGCTGGCAGTGGAACGCCTTGTAATTCGTCATCTTTTTGGTAATTTTATTTTTATTATTATTATTATTATTATTATTATTATTATTATTTCGTGGTGGTGGTGGGGGGGTTATATATAATATAATGATATATAATGTATCATTTAGGTCTAATTTATATTATTAAACGAGCCTCCTGGC
The DNA here is from genome assembly GCA_002895965.2 of Coryphaenoides rupestris. NCBI lineage: Eukaryota > Metazoa > Chordata > Actinopteri > Gadiformes > Macrouridae > Coryphaenoides > Coryphaenoides rupestris. The sequence goes on along the minus strand of PIJE02001569.1, from coordinate 22,612 downwards.
CGGTGTGCGGATGCTGCTGCTGCTGCGGCAGCCGCTCTCGCTCTCGCTCTCTCTCTCCCTCCCTCTATCTCTCTCTATCTCTCTCTCTCTCTCTCTTGTTTGTTGTTAATCGGCGCTTGGCTCCTCCCCCTGGTCTCCTCCGTCTTCCGGCTGCGCGTCAGCGGCCACTTCCCGCCTCGCGGTTTCAAAATAAAAGTCGTTAAAAGAGACGTGCGGTTTCTATAGCAACCGCTGGACGCGACGCGAGGGAACACAGACATGGTCTACAGTGAGTTCACCGACTTAACTCTCATTCAAATATATCTCATAGGATTGTGTAATATGAGACATTTGTGTTTCATGGTGATGGTCTAATTTTGGGAAGACGTTTATGAAACAGAAAAGCTATATTTGAATGTCAATGTCGTTTGAATGACGGTAAGACGAGACATTATAGCTAAATGAGGTGATGTAATATATCCAATATGCAGAGGTGGCAAAAGTACACACATCCTTTACTTAAGTAGAAGTACACATACTACAAAACGACTCTGGTAAAAGCTGAAGTACTGATTCAAATTCTTTACTCAAGTAAAAAGTGAAAAGTACAGTACAAGTAGCCATTTTAATTCTTAATATAGTGAAAATAATCAACTTAACGTGGACCAATATTAACGTGTGGCTCCAATGCAGAACATCAGCTTCCAAAGCCAGCAACAGAACTGGAAACTTTTGACACTTTTTAAACTTAAAAAAAAAAGAAAAAAAAAGGAAAAAGTTGTATACTCAAGTAAAGTACAAATACCTAAAAAATCTACTGAAGTACAGTACTTCAGTAGTTCGTTACTTCCCATCACTGCCATTAAGTAATACTGCATGATTGCGTGCGTTCGATTTGCCAGTCACGGAGGAGATGGTGCGGCGGCGGGCGGAGCACAACGAGTGTGAGATCGTGTCCCTGGAGGAGGTGTCCCTCCACCAGCAGGACATCGAGAGGATCCAACACCTGGACACCTGGTGCCGGGAGCTGAGGATCCTCTACCTGCAGAACAACCTCATCCCCAGGATAGGTGCGTTCTTCTGGCCACCGGGACCGTTATTGTGAAATAAAAATTAAAGCGTATAACCAATTAAAACGACTTAACCACTTAACCACTAAACAAATTAAAGCCCATGGCCTCCGGGGGCCCCCCTGTCACGCCCCTGCTCATCAATTAAACATATTTCCAATTAAACATATTTGACATCATATTTTACATGTTTTACATTCACTTCATACACTCTACAGAGAACCTGGGTCGCTTGAAGAAGTTGGAGTATTTGAACCTTGCCCTGAACAACATTGAAGCCATTGAAAACCTAGAAGGTTGGTCTATGCCTATGTTGGTCTGGTAAGGGATGAACATCAACAGCAACAACATAATACAAAAGACTTTCTAATTCAGATTTTGGTGATTTTGGTGTGTAGACATGAATGTCTATGTTATTAGTTCCAGGAAAATGAAAAGAAACTCCCAGAAAATCTATTCACATTTATATTTACATTTAGGGCATTTGGCAGACGTTTTTAATAAATGTTTTGTATTTATTCAGATTATTTGTCAGAGGCAGTGCATATTAATAGACAGTACTGTAAATATGCCAGAATTAGCCAGGAAGTTTTCATCTGTAGTCCCTGGCCAGTTGGCAGCTACAAATAAAATGTAAAACAAATTTAAAACAATAGTGCGACTTACGCTCTGTAGCTTCAGAAAATGGTGATTAATTCCCACACCAAAACATGAAGAAATAGGCTGTTGATGACCTGATGAGGGTGGATCCCCATCTCGTCTCCAGGGTGCGAGAGCCTGCAGAAGCTGGACCTGACCCTGAACTTCGTGGGCTGCCTGAGCAGCGTGGACGCCCTGAGAGCCAACATCCACCTCCGGGAGCTCTTCCTGGTGGGAAACCCCTGTGCCCAGTTCCAGGACTACCGGCAGTACGTGGTGGCCACTCTGTCCCAGCTACAGGTAGCTATACTGGTCAATATACTGGTATCTATAGGTAGTTACTGGTAGCTATAGGTAGTTAATGGTAGAGTTACTAGTAGATACAGGTATATTACTGGTCACTATACTGGGGGGCAGTAGCTCAGGAGGTAAGAGCAGTTGTCTGGCAACAGGAAGGTTGCTGGTTCGATCCCCGGGCTCCCCCTCCTAGCTAAGTGTGGAGGTGTCCCTGAGCAAGACACCACCTAACCCTACCTGCTCCTCCTAGCTAAGTGTGGAGGTGTCCCTGAGCAAGACACCACCTAACCCTACCTGCTCCTCCTAGCTAAGTGTGGAGGTGTCCCTGAGCAAGACACCACCTAACCCTACCTGCTCCTGACGTGTTGGTTGTTACCTTGCATGGTTGGCACCGCTGTCGGTGTGTGAACGTGAGGCAAAAGCGCTGGATAAATGCAATCCATTTATAGTGGCAGCTACAGGCATAGTTACTGGTAGTCACAGGAAGTTGTTTACTGTTTATAATAATGTATCTCTCTCTCTCTCTCTCCCCCCAGCGTCTGGACGGTCAGGAGGTCAGCAGGTCGGAGAGGATCCGGGCAGGGCAGGGTCTGGAGGAGGTGAGGAGGAGCATCCGGCACCAGGAGCAGGAGTACGCCAGGAGGAGAGCCTGGGAGAGGGAGGAGGCGCAGCAGACCACAGCTGGTGGGCAGGAGAAGGAGAAGGAGAAAGAGAGGAGAGCGACTGGGGGCAAAAGGTGTCTGGAATACTGGATTTATGCACATTTGCCTTTTGTGACATCACAGGTGGGCGTGTTCCACCCAGATATTTGATGGGCTGATCAGCCTACTGTACCAGTTGGTACAGTCCACTGTTGGTACAATCCACTGGGTAGCCTGGTGTCTCTGATCATCCATCATCACCACCTTTGGATGGACACTCCCACTTATGATGTCACTAATTTTGTGACTTGTAAGTGTCTAATCAGCACACCTGGTGGTAAAATGTCGCTCTTTTAAGGCCCTTTAAGAACTCTGTCTGCTTCTCGCTCCCACTTGTTGGCAGTGCGGTGCGGGGGGAGGAGGAGAGCGAGGAGGAGGAGGAGGAGGAGGAGGAGGACCAGAAGGAGGACCAGAAGGAGAGGGAGTTCTGGGAGACGCCGTGTGCCTTCTCCCCCGAGTCCCGGCTGGAGGCACATCGCCACCTGGAGGCCAAGAAGAGAAGCACAACGGCAGCGTGCGTAGTCTGACTCTGACTCCATAGTCTATTGATCTGCTGCCCTGAACTTTGCTCTCATCGTGATGAGGACGATGTTCATCTGTAAGCCTGACTGACATACTGCTCCAGTATGTTGCTGTTGAACGATGTGGCGCAGTTCTTGTGTTTGGCCACTGGGTGTCACTGCGACATCAAGCTTCATCCAGAGTACATGCGCTGCAACAGATGATGGAAACAACATGAGTTAATTCAATATATAGTAGAAATAAATGAAGCCTTGGAGGCGAAGTCTCCATTCAACATAAATAACAAAATAACAAAAACCAATGGACCAGTCGGTTATCTCCTCTGTCAATCAGTAGATGGGGACGGAGTTAAGCTCTCCCAGCTAATTTGTGTAATTAGTGCAGCAATATCCTGTCGTTAATGACCCCCCCCCCACACACACACACACAAACTCACACACACTAAGGCACACACACACACACGCAGTGAGGCATCCACACACACACACACACACACACACACACACTATGTTTCTATATGCAGCGTGGAGAGCAACCAGCAACACACTGCCTTGCTCGAGGGCAGGTGACCACTGAGACTTGGTTTGATCCAGGTGGGCGTGTCAGTTTTCCTTCCCTCACCCCTCACCCCCACCCGACCCCCTGCCTCTGACTCGGCCAGGAAGGTTCTAGATTCTAGACTATTCGCTGAGTCGTGTGACACACGCTGTGGTTGTTAGCACCACGCTCTGCTGCCTCAGCGTATATTATGTAATCCATAAAAAATACAAATTACCCAAATGCGTGTGTGTGTGCGTGCGCGCGTGACTCTGTGTTTGGAGCGCTGCAGCAACGTGACTGTTAAATCCCTTCGGTCCTTCTACGGTCGGATCTGCGGCGCTTCAAGGGCAATTGAACCCCCGACTATGAGAGTCCACCACCCACTGGCCTGCCACGCAGCCTCCGAGCAAGGCGGCAAGGCGGCAAGGCAGCAGGGCTCCAGTACCCTGTTGAGTCTAACAAACGGACGAAATTGCGGCGGACCACAACGCAAGCCGCAACCGCGTGCAGCAGAGTGCCACTATTGATATTGCTGTGGTAGCCTGCTAGCATGCCGTTTAGCGCTCACACAGCTACTGTGTGCTGCCTTGAATAACCGCTAAAATGCTCTGGACCCTCTCGCTAACCCCGCTCAGACCTGCACCACCACGTAACGCGCTAGCTTAGCTCCTCCCGGGTGGCCCTTCCCCCTGCCATGCCCCGATGCAGCCCTGCCGTCCCTGGGAGCTCCTGGGGTGTCGCTGCCCGGGACCTCTGGGGGCCGGCCGGGACCCCCAATGCCCAGGGAACCAGGCCAGAGTCCAGTGTGGGGTTGGCACAGCTCAGGGAACAGCGAATCTTGTCGTGGTACCACACCTTGTCCAGAGGAAATGGTTAACACTGTTCAGGAGGCTGCTTGTCTGATAACGATGGATCTTAGTAGGTGATTAGTGATGGATCTTAGTAGGTGATTAGTGAAGGATCTCAGTAGGTGATTAGTGATGGATCTTAGTAGGTGATTAGTGATGGATCTCAGTAGGTGATTAGTGAAGGATCTTAGGTGATTAGTGATGATCTTAGTAGGTGATTAGTGATGGATCTCAGTAGGTGATTAGTGATGGATCTCAGTAGGTGATTAGTGATGGATCGTAGTAGGTGATTAGTGATGATCTTAGTAGGTGATTAGTGATGGATCTCAGTAGGTGATTAGTGATGGATCTCAGTAGGTGATTAGTGATGGATCTCAGTAGGTGATTAGTGATGGATCTCAGTAGGTGATTAGTGATGGATCTCAGTAGGTGATTAGTGATGGATCTCAGTCGGTGATTAGTGATGGATCTCAATAGGTGATTTATGATGGATCTCAGTAGGTGATGAGTGATGGATGGAGGACAGAACGGTGGACAGAGTGTGTTTTGTATTCTCAGGGACGGAGAGAAGACCTCTAAGCCCCCCCGGACCCTAATCACCGCGGAGGGACGCGTGCTAAACCTCAACGAGCCCAGGTCACTTCCTTAACTACTTATTTACTAACTAGTCACTATTTACTAACTTTTACTAACTTTCGACATCTGTACTTATTGTTAAGTCACTTTGGATTGCTGAGCGAAGGAGTCTGATTGAAACGAGGGATGTGGATCAGGTTACCTACAGGGGGTGGGGCTGGAGTTATCTGACTGTCTGTCTGCCTGCCTGTCTGTCTGTCTGTCTGTCTGTGTGTGCAGGCTGGACTTCTGTCTGTCTGAGGATGAGGAAGCCAACAGCGTGGTCTTGGACCTGGCCGTGTACAGGTACCGTCGGTCCCCAGGTGTGTGCCGTCTCCTAACCAGAGTCTCCTGTGTCCAACTGACTAAAACTACATTTCCCATGATCCCACGCGCAGACATATGGACACGTCACTGCTGGAGGTCGACGTCCAGCCCACCTACGTGCGCGTGACCATCAAAGGAAAGGTACCCGCGTGTTGCTAACTGGGGGAGCACTGGGCGAGGTGGGGTGGGTGAGGGTGAGGATGGGGTACAGGTACCGTTGGCAGGGAGGCAGAGGGGCTTTGATATACATTTACATTTACATATACATTTACATTTACATTTACATTTAGGGCATTTGGCAGACGCTTTTATCCAAAACGACTTACAAAGAGTACATTTGTTGAAGGAGAGACAGCAATATATCACTGTGGTACATAAAGATAAGAATAGAGCTGTTTTAGAGCATTCATATTTACGAGACGAATAGAACGAGTTTCATAATTGCTAAGTTGCCTGCATAAGTATCTGGGCAGGCGTGCAATTCTAAGCATGATACAACATCTGAGAATGAACAACAATGCTAAGTGCCATTAATAAATGTTAAGACGTATAAACATGCAGGTTAGTGCTGGGGTTATCAGAGGAGGGTGGGGGGGAGTCCAGGTGGAGTCCAGGTGAACTCGGAACATATAGGATATAGGATAAGGGTGCGCCTTCCCTCTCCTAACCCAAGCACTAACTTGTGTGTTTGTACGTCTTGGCATAATTAACAGTACTTAGCATTGTTCAGCATATTGTATGTTCTTAGATGTTGGTAATGCACTCAGAATGGCACTTCTGTTCTTATCTCAGCTATTATGCAGACAGCCTGGCAATTATGAAACTCGTTCTATTTTAATGTAATTTAATGAATGCTTGAAACCAGCTCTATTCTTATCTTTATGTACCACAGTGATATATTGCTGCCTCTCTTTCAACAAATGTACTCTCGCTTTGTATAAAAGCGTTTGCCAAATGGCCAAAATGGAAATGTACGAATGGAAATGAGTCACGGTCTTCGATTTTTTTCCAATTTTCATTAAAATGGCAAAAAAAAGCTCCCAACTGTTCCCACCTCTCACCGACTCGGTGGTAGTCAGCAGCGTAGGAACGTAAGAAGCACTTTGAATACAACATTACCCAGAAACCAAACAAACAAACAAATAAACGTAATGACTCCTTTAAGAAACACAAACAACATTACTTGTTCATTGCGTTCATTTAGAACTCTTTCCGTTTCGGGGTGTGTGTGTGCTGAAGCCTCTCAAAGGGTTTGAACGGATGTTTTTCTCGTCAGCAGACAGCAGGACGGAACATCTCCTCCGACGTCGCTGAGTTACGAGCTGCTGTGTTATTTCTGTCCCTGGTATCCGTCTCTCTCTTCATCTCTCTCTGATTAACCGAGTGAATCATTTACGGGGGGGGGGGGAAGATCTTTCAGTTGGTGCTGCCGACGGAGGTGAGGCCCGACAGCTCGGAGGCTCGGAGGTCACAGACCACCGGACACCTCCTGCTCAGCATGCCGCGGGTAGGCCTCACGCACACACGCACGCACACACACACGCACACACGCACGCACACACACACACACACACACACACACACACACACACACACGCATGCACACGCAAGCGTATACACACATGTAACATGTTCAATATTTATCCAAATATATTCTCACAAACATACACAACGCATTCACGTGTACACATACAAACAACACACACGCGCGCGCACACACACACACACACACACACACACACACACCTAGAATATTTATCCAAGGATATTTATCCAGAAATGTATAAAGTGGATCCCCTGGCGAATTTTCATAATGATCAAATAAAGAACGCCCACGTGTCATAGCAAAGTATTCATCAATTATTAATTTGATATGCAAAAACAAAGACATTAGCCTGCGATCTGAGACTGTGGCGTGATTGGTCATGAGTTCAGAGTTTGGACGCGGGGCTAACAGAGCAGTAGGAGTAATGAAGTGTGAGTATAGAGCTGCATGGAGAGCAGGTCTGTAATGAAACACCTCCCTCACACATAATCACACCACCGCCGCTAACCACGCACCACGGAAATTAAACGCCTCCCAACGATCACAATCAATCGCTAATCGCCAACTGATTTATTTCATGTTCCCCGCTTTTTTGTGGTCCACTCACGACGCGGCCGCAGAGTTTGTGAGGGCGGTCGGTACTCTGTCTCTAACTTTGTCTCTACTTCATCTCCAGAGGGGACGACGCTAAAAAGATATAAATAACCTCCCCATCACTATTAGAGAGAGAGAGGGGGAGGGGTGAGAGTGGGAGAGAGAGAGATGGAGAGAGAGAGGGAGAGAGAGGGAGAAGAGAGAGAGAGAGAGGGAGAGAGAGAGAGAGAGAGACAGAGAGAGAGAGAAATGGGGAGGGAGAGAGAGAGAGAGGGAGAGAGGGAGAGAGAGGGGGGCTGGGAGAGACAGGGAAAGGGAGAGGTGAGGAGAGAGAGGGAGGGAGAGCGAGAGATGAGGGGGGGGCAGAGAGGGATGAGGAGGGAGACTGGGGAGAGAGTAGACTGAGGAGAAAGAGAGAGAAAAAAAGAGAGAGAGAGACAGAGAAGGAAAAAAGGAGGGGGAGACAGAGAGAGAGAGTGAGAGAGTTGCAGTAACAGCCTAGGCAGGACTAGTAATAGTAAGGTGAGATACCAGTACTACCACCAAGTAGAAACTCTCAGGTGTAGTCTAAACTCTAACCACCCCCCCCCCGTCTCTCCCAGGCATCAGGGGAGCTCAGACCCCCCCACAGAGTCGGGGCGTCGGCCAGCAGGGGGCAGCGTAGCAGCAAGACCGCAGCAGGAACACTCAGGTACAGGTAAAAACAACGACTTACAGAGGTTGTAGTAAAGGTCACTTTCCAAGTTTCAGTTTCCGATTTGCGTCGCTGTCACAAACACAATCGCTCCGGTGTTCCTGAGAGCCCAGCGGCCGACCCACAACACAGGATGAGAGGACGGGCTCCACACTCTTCTACCTGAAGAATGTTCTCCCGAGAGGTCACGTGGAAGGGTCATCATTTGATATTGAACTTGGGAACTATTGGAAATGATAACTATGATCGTTTTCCTAACCTTACCTGGAGGCTTCTTGATATATTCAACCATCCGTCCTCCTCGATCAGGGCGGCAGTAGCTCAGGAGGTAAGAGTGGTTGTCTGGCAACAGGGAGGTTGCTGGTTCAATCCCCGGGCTCCCCCTCCTAGCTAAGTGTTGAGGTGTCCCTGAGCAAGACACCACCTAACCCTACCTGCTCCTCCTAGCTAAGTGTGGAGGTGTCCCTGAGCAAGACACCACCTAACCCTACCTGCTCCTCCTAGCTAAGTGTGGAGGTGTCCCTGAGCAAGACACCACCTAACCCTACCTGCTCCTGACGTGTTGGTTGTTACCTTGCATGGTTGGCACCGCCGTCGGTGTATGAATGGGTGAATGTGAGGCAACACTGTAAAGCACTTTGGATAAAAGCGATATACTGTAAATGCAATCCATTTAGAACAGAATAAAGAGTAAAGTTCTGCCATTTCAAACCATGTGAAAGCCAACATGGAGGTGTAGCCTTGAGCAGCTAACCGTTAGCCCCGACCTGCTAACCGTTCGCCTCGACCCGCTCGTCATTAGCCCCGACCAACGAAGCATTAACCCTGACACGCTAGGCGTTAGCCCTGACCGAACCGAAGGCGGCCGCTCTCTGATCCCCTCATAATGCTACGATACGATACGCTACGCTACCACCGCAGCTACCTGATGGCCGAGCGTCTCTGTGTCCTTCAGCTGTCCCACCCGTCTCCCTCCCAGTGATGCAGGGTCCTGCCGTGATGTATCACAGCCTGAACCAAGACGCTAGGCCGCTCCCCAGCTAACGCTAGCGCACTTATGACCCCCTCCCACCGCTGGGATATGATTAGATGCGACCTCTGACCCTTTAGGCTCGCTCACAGATCTAATATTCAGCCACTGCCAACCGAGATGAAAACACATCTGTCAGCAGAGACCGAGGATTGGGTTTGGACGGTTGCGGTGGCTGTTTCGGGATGCAAAGACGGGTTGGATTGGATTGGCTGGCGGGATGTCGTTTGGGGCGGTCATCTAAAATGGCCGGCCTAGTGGCGCGGACGGGAATTACGCTCGATGTCCCCAAAGCTTTCCAGGTCAAGGTCCCCATCACATCTACATGAAGTTGGATTTACGACCCCCGCGACCTCAGAGGGAGCAGTTTGATTGGGAATCTGACTGCGGACGGAGGGAGGTGCCCTTGGGCAAGACGTCCGGGAATCAAACTACCTAACAAAAGCGTTTGATCGGATGATTCCTCCTATGAATCCCCACATGTTGGAGTAGCTACCGGGTCCCGATGCAGCGCTGTGATTGGTCCAATGTGTTTCCTCGTTACGATAATCGGGATTGGACCGACGCTTGAGAGGACCCCAGGGGCCCCACAGGCGGCGGTGGCGACCCATTCGGCCCGGGCCCCATCTAGGAGGTGTCCGCTCGCCAGGCGGTGTGTGATTAGGGGCCCGCCCGGGGCCCGGTGGGGCTGGCGGGGGGCGTAACGACGCCATCCATCTGGCGCAGGGAAAAGCTGGCGGCTGCTAGCTTACTAAGATGAATGTTTATGAGAACTATTCATAGACCACCCCCCCCCGCGGCCCCTGGGATTAATAACGCTGAGAATAGCCCTCTTTTATTCTCCAAGTGGACTTTGGAAGATCAATATGCGTATAATAATGATATGTATGGTCGAAGTGCACTGGAGTTGAACTGTGTTCAATGTTGAGGACGGATGGGTTGGGGACGTCGACATGCCAATGCCTTTATTAACGTTGATGGAAGAGCTCATGTCCTCATAAGCCGGTCAATTGATGTCAGATAAAGTTTACCAGTTAAAATTTGGACATTTGGAAAACACGTTTGCTGTTGAGTAGTTTGTGTTTGAGTTGTTGGGGGGGGTGATTATTCAGGATTTAATTTCATTGGTTTGAATTAATGGCAAATTGAAACGGCAGCTACAGTATGTCAGTTGCATTACTTTATGTAGTGCTGACAGGAACCATGATGATATCATATGAAATCATATGTTGATAATGTTAATTTGTGGATGATAATAGCCTGTTAAAAGCTCTTCCAGGAGAGGAATTTGCACATGATGATTTGGATGTGACTTAACTAGTAACACACGTTTCTATGTGCAGGAATGTGATTGGTCGAGAGTGGCTGGAGGCGGACCCTGCTAATCGCTCAGCGGTTGATCTGGCTAACATCGTACCGCGGGGGGGCGGAGACGGACTGGGGCCTCTTGAGGTGGGCGGGACCCGAGCCAGCCAGCCAGCCACGCCCACGGAGGGAGACCGGTTCTCTGAGGACTTTGTGGACGACCCCGATGTCCCCGAGTTGATATGAAGACAAGGCAGTGTTCTGCACTGGGCCACTGGGCTGCTCTGATGGCATGCAGGGACACTGGGCTGAGCTGTTGGCATGCAGGGACACTGGATTCTACTGGATGTTACTGGATTCTGTTGGATTCTATTGGATTCTATTGGATTCTATTCGGTTTTATTGGGTTTTGTGCTATTTTACTCACATCCACTGGTTTATAGTTGGTTCTCCTGGGTTCTAAAGGCATCTGCTGGGTTCTACTGCATTCTGCTACACTCGAGTTCGTTCGACTGTGTTGTAGTTGGTTCTACTGGGTTCTACTGTGTGCAAGCTGGTTCTACTGGGTTCTAAAGGGTTCTGAATAAAGTACGCATCTGAGGAAACGGTCTCTGTCAGACTCGCATCTCTGGGTTGTTTTGTTTGAGTCCATCTCTGAAGTTCACACGGACTCAGAGGGAGTCTCTCTGGCCTCAACTCCTCTTTGAGCTGTCACTCAGCAGCACAGGGGTCACGCCTCCTCCCTCCTCCTCTCCCTTCTCCTCTCCCTCCTCCTCTCCCTTCTCCTCTCCTGTTCACTCCTCTCACCCCTGCCCTCCCCTCTCTCCCCCTCCTCACCTCCCTCTCATCTCTCTCCTCACCCCGGTGCTACAGTGTCTTGAGAAACACTTTAGAACCAAACCATTTATCGTCTTGACAGCTACAGACCTCTCTCTCTCTCTCTCTCTCTCTCTAGTTGTGGTCCGACAGTCTGTGCTGTGTCAGTTCTCCTTGGCTGCGTGTTACATCACAGACAAACACTGTGTGTCCTATCAGGTCTGTAGCGAGTCTGTAGCCGGTCTGTAGTGGGTCTGTAGCCGGTCTGCAGCGGGTCTGCAGTCGGTCTGTAGCCGGTCTGTAGCTGGTCTGTAGCGGGTCTGCAGTCGGTCTGTAGCCGGTCTGTAGCCGGTCTGTAGCGGGTCTGTAGCCGGTCTGTAGCGGGTCTGTAGCCGTCTGTATCGGCACCACCGCAGCGCTGGGGGTCTCCGCTCAAACGAAGCTTGCTTCATTATTATTATGAGTGATTCGGTTCTTGTTTTGGTTTTACACACATTTTTAAAATGAATCAATGGGTTGTCCTAATGGGCCGACTGGCCGACCACCGCCCGCCGTCTCACCACCAGCGGCCCGCTGCACTCATTTGAAGAGACAACGATTAATTTGCAACGTTTAACAATTCAATGACCCGCGGTTAGCAGTGGTGGAACTGGTTTTAACTGGATGGAACTAGCTGGGAACTGCTTTTAACTCGATGGAACATAGCAGGAACTATGTGGAGTGTGTGTTGATGGTTACTGGTTTAAGCAGTCTCACCTGGCCCAGTTAAAGTCAGGGGTGGGTGGGGCTGCACACCTGGGGTGCCAGCATGCTAGCTTTGTTCCACCTGCTCTGTCTGCCATTTCTTCAGACTTCTACAATAAACCGGGCTGTTCAACACCACCTTCCTGTGGCCTCATATTGGAAGAGCTCTTTAAAAGCCACATTTATGTGACATGTAGCAGCAGCCATGCTACAAACTGGGACACCGACTGGTTTTAATGAGACACCGGGTTCCATGTAACTCTGAGAAACCTCGCTGAAGCCCGCCCCCCCCCCCACCCCCATGTCGCTGTAGGATTATTATGATGATTATGATGATGATGATGGTGTCACATCATGGTAATATCTCCCCCCCCCTCCCACATACACAACACACCACACACACACACACCACACCACACACACACACACCCAACACACACCCAACACACACACACGCAGGTCTGGTGGTGTCAGGGCGTTTGAATCGAACCAGGTGGTCATTATTCCACGCAGAGGCGATTATGAGCGATTGTTACCGTGGCGACGGGCCTCCCCAGCGACTCCCTTCCTGTCGCGGTGATTTATGGGATGTCGACGGTGGTTCCACGTTGCCGCCGGTCGCACGCGCAGGGCGGGGGGGCAGGCTCAGGTGAACTCTGACCCCAGAAGTCCCTCCTTCCCGAGGAGGAGAAGGAGGAGGGGGAGGAGGAGTAGCAAGAGCAAGAGGAGGAGGAGGAGGAGGAGGAGCAAGAGGAGGAGGAGGAGGAAGGTTCTGATGACTGCTGTGTTTCCTGTCTTCTCGCTCTCTCTGAATTATTCAAGTGGTCACCCCCAGAGAGTCACCACCACAGGATAACCACATCTCCCTCTCTCCCCCCTCTATCTCTATGTCTTTGTCGGCCCCCCCCCCCCCCCCCTCTCTCTGTCTCTCCCCCCTCTCTTACCCCCTTCTCTCTCTCTCTCTCTCTCTCTCTCTCTCTCTCTCTCTCTCTCTCTCTCTCTCTCTCTCTCTCTCTCTCTTCCCCTTATACTGGTCAGCTCCCAGCTAGTCCTGGTGCTGGGATTGGCCCAGGAGTTCAAACATGAGTATTTATTTCTGTGTTTATTTTCACCCTGGATAATAAATCACAAGACACCACGTCCCTCCCAGCTAGCCAGGTGGGGGTGGGTTGGTGTACGTGGGGGTGGGATGTGGGTGGGGGTGGGGGTGGTGGGGTGGGTGTGCTGCTACACCTGGCTGCCTGCGCTCCTGACATCCGTGGTTTATTTAGCCTGACGTAGCGGAACGTCCCGACGACCACACAGCCGCTACGCCTCAATCGATCGCCCGGGTGGAGCTGGGGGGGGGGGGGGGGTGTGGATGGTGGGTGTGTAGTGTGTGTGTGTGTGTGTGTGGTGTGTGTGTGTGTGTGTGTGTCTTGTGTGTCTGTGTGTCTTGTGTGTCTGTTGTGTGTGTGTGTGTGTGTGTGTGGTGTGTGTGTGTGTGGTGTGTGTGTGTGTGTGGTGGAAGGCTCCCTTGTTACATCTCTAAACCCAACCTTTTAGAGTTTCGGCGTCTCCATTATCCCGTCACTTCCACGTCTCACAGCTGCTAGCAGGGATTAAATCATGGCGGTTGATCTGACGCTGATGCTAATCGCGAGTTCATTCATGTGTCGAGGGGCGCGCGCACACACACACACACACACACACGGCGCTTATCAATGAGGGTTCAGACCGCTCTGCGTGTGTTTAATCCAACTCTGATCCTAATGCACTCTAGTCTCGTCTAGTCAGGCGCTCCGGTCTTCTGGTGTTGCTAAACAGATTGGCTGCTAATTGTTAGCACGCAACGCAACACGCTACGCTACTCAGTGGCCAGCGAGACCATCCTGCAGGGATACGGAGCAAGTTTTAGATCGGGCACGCGCACCAAGAACACACAGAGCATCCGTCCGAAATCCAAACCTCACGGTAGCTGACGAATGAATTCCTTCAGGGCGCACGTCATTAAGGTGCAGGTAGGGCTGGGACCCTTTGCTCAAGGCAACCTGTCTTTCTGGGACAGTGGGGATTAACCCAGAACCTTTTGTGCCGGGGAGGGGAACCCTTCGAACCGCCAGATAGTGCCTCCTAACCTGCGGCGGTCGCATCTATTGTGTTTTTCATCGTGACCAACTAATAATATTGTTCATTATATTATCATTTTGTTTTATGAATAAGAACATCTAATAAACATGAGATGAACTCTCAACTCTCCACACCAGTCTCATGGATTGTATTCGACTCATCCAGCCAACGGAGGCGAGGTTCCCCTCAGCCAATCAGATCCACCGGAGGAGAACTGCTGAGTCTGAGTGCCACATGGACCCTTGGGGGTGGGTGGGGGTGGATTCTGGGTTGTGTTCCTGGTAACCGGGAAAACCATGTGGCTTTACAGACACGCACCTGAAGATATGCTGAGCAGCCCTTACTTCTGTCCTGACGTATAGTATAGTCTACGTCTAGCAGTCTGGACCCTGGGTGGGTGAGACCAGAGTCCTGAGTAGTCACAGTAGTCGAGCAGTCTGGACCCTGGGTGGTGAGACCAGAATCCTGAGGTAGCCTACGTTAGGTCTAGCAGGTCTGGAGGCTGCTGGTGAGACCTGACCCTATTACTACGAAAGAAGCAGGATGTACTACAGTAACTCGGGAGTGTTTGCCAATCTAATCTGAATGATCCCCCGTTCCCCGGTCCTCTTCCCAATATTATCCCAAAATTACCTAGCAACCACACCCCAGTCCTCCTTCCCTGCGTCTCACCTGAGATGCTGTTGAAGGATATATCTCGTTCATCAGAATTAATTAGATGATGGACAACAACGCGCCATATTAAAGGCTAATAGCGTCGATATCTTTATGTCAGGACTCATATAAAAGATTACCAGTCAAACGTCCGGCCCACAAAGTAAATCGGCCGTGCCAGGTTTTAGAGACACAGGGCAACGTGTGTTCATGCAACACACAGTGTACAGCCGAGCTGCACTCGTGTGACCACAATCTTCCACCGCGGGAAGATTGTGGGAAAAGACGTGGAAAAAACCATTGGAAGTAAATTAATTGGCGACATTTTAACATTTGGTCAGACCTCTGATTTGGTCAGGTCCAGGGTGGTAGGTTTGAGTCCTGGTCCGTGTGTTATGAAACTGGGAGTAGTAAGATAAATAAAACATCCAGCCACCATCCAGCCGATAAACGCCTCCGCCTGTACAGACGTTAATTATTCACCGCTGGCATCGCTTGGCAAAAACCTTTTTACGTGACGGCCATGTGAAATGTAACGGTGCCACGCTCACACCTCCCTCTCCCCCGCCGCCCACTCACATTCCAGAACAATACAGCCTGGCTCTGCGTTGTGAAACAACCGAAGCACTCGACGTAAATCCACACCAGCGCTAAGAGCAGGCAGTAACCAGACGCCACACTGCCGCGCTCGTCCTCTGCTGAGCCAGCAGCTGGATACAGAACCCAGTCTCTCTTCCTCCCAACTGTAGAGATTTAGGGAGAGAATCTAGATGGTAGAGGAATTAGAGAAGAGATCTAGAGAAGAGATCGAGAGAGAGATAGATCTAAAGAAGAATGACTACAGAGAGGAAAGATCTAGAGAGAAATCTAGAGAGATGAGAGAGGAGAGATATCTACAGACAGAAAGATCTACAGAGAGAAAGATCTACAGAGAGAGGAATCCAGAGAGAGATGTATAGAGGCAAAAGATCTAGAGAGAGAAGTCAGGAGAGATCAGAGATAAACCTGGAGAGAGAGCGAGACAGAGAATGATCTACAGGAGATCTAAAAGTGACATCTTAGAGCCGAGAAAGAACTAGAGAGAGAGAGATCTAGAGAGAGATCTACAGAGAGAGAGATCTAGCTTTGGAACGCTGGACACATTCATATTAAGGCCCATCTTGTACCACTACCAGGTGCCTGTGCGTCAGCCATTACAAGCCATTAGGAAAGTCGGCCTCATTATGACATCACAATAGAGTGTCCACACCCAGAGGGCCTGCAAATGGACTGTACCAAACAGAATCTATGCATCATACATCTAGGGTGGACAGTCCCACTGGTGATGTCACTACAACAGGTGTAGATAGTGAGGATGGAACACATCTTCCTGATTGTAACCGTTCAGGAGAATTCTTGGGCCTTCTCATAGATTTGGCCGCGCCCGGCTAATGAAAGCCATCCATTCTGCTGGTAATCTGACAAACAACACATAACAATGTTCATGGATTTCTTTGAGCCAAATCCCATCTAACGGTGCCAGCCAACTAGGGTCGGACAACAGCGCTGATTATATCACAAGCCTTTATGTCCACATGCGGAGTTGACCTCGATGCTAACAACTAGCTGCGTTTTATTATGTACAGTCATGCCATTAGGCGCGTAATCTGCTTTATATGCATCTTTCCAGTCTCTGCGAGCCGGTATACACTTCTTAACATGGTGGCACCCAGTGGAATCAAACCCATAACCCTGCAGGTTAATGCCTTGCTCTACTAGAGGATTCGAACCCATAACCCGTGCCAGGGTTAATGGCGCGTCTCCCAGTGAATAGACATGTGTTAAAAGTCTGTTTAAAATGGGGAATTAACTACACAAGGTGTAAGAATATATACACTAGTAGGTGTGACATATGAACCAAAGACGACGCGTAATGAGTCCGTCGTCCTGGGTCCCGCTTCTGTCGGAAGCTCACGTGTAAAGGTGTCAGAGGTTCCGAGGGTTCGTACTGGGTCAGACGTGTTGTACTGGGCAGTGCAAAGCACAAGACGCTGTGCGTAGCTCGGACATCGGACAGGTCACTTTCCTTGGTCAAAGAGTCCGCCTTCGTGCACGCTGTCAGCACCGCTGTGCCGGCCACGTGCCTGCACCGGACAACCAGAGGCAGGTGTCCCGTGGAGACTGGGTGATGCCGTGTTCTGACCTGCTCACCGACCTCCAGGGACCTGTGGTCCTCGCCAACCTGGACCTTGTGTGTTGTGTGTGTGATTGGTCCTGTGTGTGTGTGGGTGTGTGTGTGTTATACCGCAACCACGTATCACACCGACCCTCCGTTGACGCCCCCCGTCTTGCTATGACTCTTGCCACCCCTCGATACTCCTACACTTCTTCTGGTGGTCATGTTCCACGTAAAACAGTGTTTTACAACTTGGGCAGGAGGACAGCCAATATACACCGTGGTACATAAAGCCTGTGGGTTGAGACAATACAATCAGAAACTTAATGTCTAGTTCTAGCAGGTTGATAGAGTTAATGTTAGTTCTTAGCAGTGTGGATAGGGTAATGTTAGTTTCTAGGCAGGTATGATAGGTTAATGTTAGTTCTAGCAGCGTTGATAGGCTGTCATGTTAGTTCTAGCAAGGTGATAGCGTGTAATGTTAGTTCTAGCAGGTTGATAGCGTTAATTGTTTAGTTCTGCAGTTTGATAGGTTAATGGGTAGTTCTCAGCAGGTTGATAGCGTAATGTTATCTAGCAGGTTGATAGTTACGGTTAGTTCTAACAGGTTGATAGTTAATGTTATTTCTAACAGGTTGATAGGTTCATGTATAGTTCTAACAGGTGATATTTAATGTTAGTCTAAACAGGTTGATAGGTTCATGTTAGTTCTAGCAGGTTGATAGGTCCAGTTAGTTCTAACAGGTTGATAGGTTAATGTTAGTTCTAACAGGTTGATAGGTCATGTTAGTTCTAACAGGTTGATAGGTTTAATGTTAGTTCTAAACAGGTTGATAGGTTAATTTAGTTCTAGCAGGGTTTGAAGGTTCATGTTAGTTCTAGCAAAGGTGATAGGTTAATGTTAGTTCTAACAGGTTGATAGTTCATGTTAGTTCTAACAGGTTGATTAGGTAATGTTAGTTCTAACAGGTTGATAGGTTAGTGTTAGTTCTAACAGGTTATATCTGTAATGTTAGTCTAACGTTGATGGCGTTAATGTTAGTTCTAACAGGTTATAGGTTAATGTTAGTTCTAGCAGGGTGGATAGGTTAAATGTTAGTTCTAACAGGTTGACAGGTTCATTGTTAGTTCTAAACAGGTTGATAGGTAATGTTAGTTCAGCAGGTGATAGGTTTAATTTAAGTTCTAGCAGGTTGATAGGTTAAATGTTTAGTTCTAACAGGTTGATAGTTTCATGTTGGTTCTTAGCAGGTTGATAAGGTTAATGTTAGTTCTAACAGGTTGATAGGTTAATGTTATTTCTAGCAGGTTGATAGGTAATGTTAGCTTCTAGCAGTGATAGGTTAATTTAGTTCTAACAGCGTTTGCATAGGGTTCATGTTGGTTCTAGGCAGGTTGATAGTTTAATGTGTTAGTTCTGCAGGTTTGATAGTTAATGTTAGTTTCTAGCAGTGATAGCGTTCATGTTAGTTCTAGCAGGTTTATAGGTTTCATGTTTGTTCTAGCAGGTTGATAGGTTAATGTTAGTTCTAGCAGTGTTGCATAGGTTCATGTTGGTTCTAGCAGTTGATAGGTTAATGTTTAGTTTTCTAGCAGGTTGATAGGTTAATGTTAGTTCTAGCAGGTGGAATAGGTTAATGTTAGTTCTAGCAGAGTGATAGGTTAACGTTAGTTCTAACGGTTGAAGGTTAATGTTAGTTCTCTAAACAGGTTGATAGGTTCATGTTAGTTCTTAGGCAGCGTTGATAGGTTCATGGTTAGTTCTAACAGGTTGATAGGTTTTCATGTTGGTTCTTAGCAGCGTTGGCATAGGTTAATGTTAGTTCTAGCAGGTGGACAGGTTAATTAGTTCTAACAGGTTGATAGTTAATGGGTTAGTTTTCTAACAAGGTTGACAGGTTAATGTTAGTTCTAACAGTTGATAGTGTTAATGTTAGTTCTAGCAGTGATAGGGTTAATGTTAGTTCTATCAAGGTTTGCATAGGTTCATGTTAGTTGTCTTAACAGCGTTGATAAGTGTTAACGTTAAGTTCTAACAAGGTTGATAGGTTCATTGTTAGTTCTAGCAAGGTTTGATAGGTAATGTTAGTTCTAGCAGGTTTTGATAGCGTTAATGTTAGTTCTAGCAGGTTGACAGTGTTAATGTTAGCTTCTAACAGTTGAATAGTTAACGTTAGTTCTAAGCAGCGTTATAGGTTTAATGGTTAGTTCTAGCAGGTTGATAGGTTCATGTTAGTTCTAACAGGTTGCAAGGTTAACGTTAGTTCTAGCAGGTGACAGGTTAATGTTAGTTCTAGCAGGTTGGGATAGGTTAATGTTAGTTCTAACAGGTGATAGGGTCATGTTAGTTCTAGGCAGGTTGACAGGTTAATGTTAGTTCTAGCAAGGTTGATAGGTTGAATGTTAGTTCTTACAGGTTGATAGGTTTCATGTTAGTTCTAGCAGGTTGATAGGTTAATTGTTAGTTCTAACAGGTGATAGGTTCATGTTAGTTCTAACACGGTTGACAGGTTTAATGTTAGTTCTAGCAGGTTTGATAGGTTAATGTCAGTTCTAGCAGGTTGATAGGTTAACGTGTAGTTCGACAAGGGTTGATAGGTTCATGTTTAGTTCTTAACAGGTTGATAGGTTAACGTTAGTTCTGACAGGTTGATAGGTTAATGTAGTTCTAGCAGGTTGCATAGGTCATGTAGTTCTAACAGGTTGATAGGTTAACGTTAGTTCTGAACAGGTTGATAGGTTAATGTTAGTTCTAACAGCGTTGATAGCGTTTTCATTTTAGTTCTAACAGTTGAAGTTAACGTTAGTTCTAGCAGTTGACAGGTTAATGTTAGTTCTAACAGGTGACAGGTTAACGTTAGTTCTAACAGGTTGATAGGTAATGTTAGTTCTAGCAGGTTGATATGGTTCATGTTAAGTTCTAGCAGGTTGATAAGGCTTAATGTTAGTTCTATCAGAGTTGACAGGTAACTGTTAGTTCTAACAGGTTGATAGGTTTAACTGTTAGTTCTAAACAGGTTGATAGGTAACGTTAGTTTCTAGGCAGGTTGATAGTTAACGTTAGTTCTAGCAGGTTGAATAGGTTTCATGCTTAGTATCTAACACGGTATGATAGGGTAATGTTAGTTCTAACAGGTTGATAAGGTTAATGAGTTAGTTCTAAAGCAGGTGATAGGTTCATGGTTAGTTCTAACAGGGTTGATAGGTTAATGTTAGTTTCTAACAGCAGTTGATAGTGTTAATGTAGTTCTAACAGGTTGATAGCTGCTTAATGTTAGTTCTAGCAGGTTGATAGCGGTTAACGTTTAGTTCTACAGGTTGATAGGTTAACGTTAGTTCTAAAGCAGGTTGATGAGGTTAAATGTTAGTTCTAGCAGGTGATAGCGGTTCATGTTAGTTTCTAACAGGTTGATAGGTTAATGTTAGTTCTAACAGGTTTGATAGGTTAATGTTATTTCTACAGGTTATAGTTCATGTTAGTTCTAACAGGTTGATAGGTTAATGTTAGTTCTAACAGCGTGATAGGTTAATGTAGCTTCTAACAGCGTTGATAGGTTAATGTAGTTCTAACAGGTTAATAGGTTTAATGTAGTTCTAACAGGTATGCATAGGCATTAATGTTAGTTCTAACAGGTTGATAGGTTAATGTTAGTTTCTAGCAGGTTGATAGGTTAATGTTAGTTCTAAGCAGGAGTTGATAGGATTAAATGTTAGTCTAGCAGGCTTGAATAGGTTCATGTTAGTTCTAGCAGGTTGATAAAGGTTAATGTTAGTCTCTAGCCAGCTTGATAAGCTTTCATGTTAGTTCTAGCAGTTGATAGGTTAATGCTTAGTTCTAAACAGGTCTGATAGTCGTTAATGTTGTTCTAACAGGTTGAAGTCGTTAATGTTAGTCTAACAGGTTTGATAGGCTTAATGTAGCTTCTAACAGGTTGATAGGTTAATGTTATTTCTAAACAGGTGTATAGGGTAATGTTAGTTCTAACCAGGTTGATAGGTTAACGTTAGTTCTAGAACAGTGTTGATAGGTTCATTGTTAGTTCTAGCAGGTTTACAGGTTCTAAATGTTAGTTCTAACAGGTGATAGGTTAATGTTAGTTCTAGCAGGTTGATAGGTTCATGTTAGTTCTAGCAGTTTGATAGGTTAATGTTAGTTCTAACAGGTTGATAGTTCATGTTTAGTTCTAACAGTTGAATAGAAGTTAACGTTAGTCTAAGCAGGTTTGACAGGTTTAATGTTTAGTATTCTGACAGCGTTGACAGGTTAATGTTAGTTCTAGCAGGGTGATAGTGGTTCGATGTTAGTTCTAGCAGTGTTGATAGGGTGTCATTTATTCTAGCAGGTTGATAGACGTTAATGTTAGTTCTAACAGGTTTGATAGGTTAACGTTAGTTCTAACAGGTTGATAGGTTAATGTTAGTTCTAACAGGGTTGATAGCGTTAATGTATAGGTTCTAGCAGGTTGATAGTTCATGTTAGTTCTAACAGGTTGATTAGGTCATGTTGGTTCTAACAGGTTGATAGGTTAATGTTAGTCTAGCAGGTTGCATGCGGTTAATGTTGGCTTTCTAACAGGTTGATAGGTTCATGTTGGTTTCTAACAGGTTGATAGGTTAATGTTAGTTCTAGCAGGTTGAGAGGTTAATGTTCAGTTCTAAAGCCAGGTTGATGGTTAAAATGTTGTAACTAAGGCAGGGTTGATAGATGTAATGTTAGTTCTAACAAGGTGACAGGTTAATGTTAGTTCTAGCAGGTTGATTAGTTAATCGTTTATTCTAACAGCTGTTGACAGGTTAATGTTAGTTTCTAGCAGGTTGATAGCGTAAATGTTAGTTCTAACAGGTTGCAGTAGGTTAATGTTAGTTCTAGCAGGTTTGAATAGGTTAATGTTAGTTCTAACAGGTTTGATAGTGTAATGTTAGTTCTAGCAGGTTGATAGGTTAATGTGTAGCTTCAAACAGGTTTGATAGGTTAATGCTTAGTTCCTAGCAGCTGTTGATAGGTTAAATGTTAGTTCTCAGCAGGTTGATAGGTTAATGTAGTTCTAACAGGTTGATAGGTAATGTTATGTTCTAGCAGGATTGATAGTTAATGGTTAGTTCTAACAGGTTGATAGGTTCATGTTAGTTAGCAGGTTGATAGGCTTCATGTTTAGTTCTAGCGGTTGACTAGGTTAATGTTAGTTCTAACAGGTTGATAGGTTCATGTTAGTTCTAACAGGTTTGATAGGTCAATGTTAGTTCTAAGCAGGTTTGACAGCCCCAGTAATGTTAGTTCTAGCAGGTTTGATAGGTTTAATGTAGTTTCTAACAGGTGATAGTTCATGTTTTAGTTCTAGCAGGTTGACTAGGTCATGTTAGTTCTAAACAGGTTGATAGGTTTAATGTTAGTTCTAGCAGGTTGATAGGTTCATGTTAGATCTCTCT